>BQKN01067341.1:227106-258016 GCA_022839385.1 Asparagus kiusianus
TATATATATTGACACACACACGAGCCAGATCCCTTCAAGCTTCATATTCATATATTCATAAGAAGTTGTGTACACCATCCAGAATCAGGAACTGGATGATGGAGCAGAATACTAAATACATTGATCTCGTTATACTTGGTCCTCTGGTATTCATTTCTAATGTCGATGACACAAAACTTGAAGTAAATAATTGGGAGAAAGCCTGTTTAATCTAAGTCCACAGCTCTAAAATTACAGCTTGTTGTTGAAGCCCTCAACATCCAATTAGATACAAATTCATATAATCGACGATATAAACAACAGAAAAAAGCGTACTTTGGCGGCCTTGATCTCATCCTCAAGCTCATGGAATCGATTGTTGAGTCTCCCAAATTTGTTGATGTTCTGTTGGTCTTCCCACGTCACCTGCGTCTCTGAACCGTCCCCCTTCAACCCGTCACGGCGTCACCACAGAAAACACAAGCTTGAGATCAATTTCTAGGGTTCTTTCTAGTAATTAAAAGAATCGAGAAAGAGAAAATTGGTGCTTTTTGAACTTTCGGAGCTAGGGTTTTTGATTTACCTGCTGCATTGTCTTCGGACCAGCGCTCGTTACTGGATTCGCGGATTCGGAGTTTTGAGCTTCTAGTTCTCGATTTCTAGGTTTTTTGTTGCTGGACTCGGGCTGGAGTTTTGGCGAGGGGATCGGATCTATATTTGTGAATTTTTTTTTCTTCTTCTTTTTCGGTCGCTAATTAGCAGTAAGATACCTGATAGTTTCCCGTAATTTTCACTTATATACCCTTCACTTGTTTTTGTAAAACAGTATATTCATGTTGGAACTTGGAAGTTTATAATTCAATAATATTTTTTATTATTTTTCTTTTTTTATAAGATTTCATTTACGCATCATTTGCTTATAAATCAATAATCTTTGTTTTATTAATATACATACATGTAAAAGCATCATCTAATCTAAACATTTTTTTTTTCATTTTATCTTTTAGCTGGTTTGAAATTTATCAATGGATAAATATGTTTACAGACAAAAAATTCATGTCCAATTTTATAATATTGTTTGTTTATATACATACATAAATTTATTTTAGCTTGTTTATAATCACTTGATAAACAAATATGTTTACTAACAGATATGACTTTCCAACTAAACAAATTAAAATAATAGAAACATTAACAAATAGAAAATTATGTTAATTCAAGAAAGTGGGCCAATATCAAACCAAGTATTTAAACAGGTTTGAAAGTATTTAACAAAGATACAAATATTATCAAGTGACATTAACAAATACGGGCAACAAAGAAACAGAAATGGTATAATCAAAACTGTATAAGCTCTCCAATGACACAAATTTCACCTATAAATACATTATCACATCCAAGAAAGTCTTACAAGCAACAATGGAGCTTATTGGCTCATATTTATTGCTTTAAATAGCGCAAGCAAAAAAAGGGGGGAAAAAGAAAAAGAAAATAAAACAGAGAGACTGAACAAAAAGGGAAAAAAAACAACAAGAAAAAAGCAGATTCTAAAACTCCATCAATTATGATGTAGCAGAATAATTGATTGAGGGCATCCTATGAAGCCGGAGCTCTTTGGCTGTAATTAAGAACCAGAACAAAATCTTTGGCCGAGGTGCCAATTGTTGCCTGCACTCTTTGTGGGGGTTGTGACTGTAGCCAAATCTCAGCCAAGGTGTACAAAGGAATTGCAGGGTTCACTATTTGGCCGCGACAAGTAATCTCCACCTGTTACACAAAGTTGATGATTTGAGTTTATTACAGATTGAATGATTAAAGAACTGAACGTGACAAACCCTAATGCAAGTCATTGAGAATTGTTGCATTAACATAATAATCCATCATCTGCAGGTTAACCTGACTTTTGATCTAAATTTGAGGGTAACCCTCTCCAGATATCAGATTTCAGTTTCTTTTTTAGGAGAATTAGATCTTTTGCAGAGTAAGATGAAACTTTCTATTTAAGTATATCACTCTTTCTAATTCATTTTGATGCTTGCATGAACCCCCAATATAAAGAACACCATTATGCAAAATCATAAATTTATAACTGATGCAGCACACTTATCCTAATGGCCTCTTTATTTGTAGATAATATGGTTGTAACAAGCAGCAGGTTAAGAAAGCGAACTAAGCCTAATCAAGTAGGAAAGAAAATTTATCTTACTTACGAAGGATGTTACGTCATTAGACATAACAACCCTTGGCACAAGGAAGATTTATGTTAGGTTGTTAGTCTTGAATTTTCAGAGTTACTGTACCATAATGAACCAAAACAAGAATCCAGTGCATCATCATATTATGATATTAGTCTTGCAATCAAGGCTCTGGACCTATTTGCACCCTAAACTATCAAATTTATCCCTTCTTACCCCCTGAACTTTTTTTAGTCCCTACATATACCGTCTAAACTATTGAATTCGTCTCATTATCACCCCCATGAACTATTGAACTCACTGCTGCTTACCTACTGAACTACAACTTCTAGTGCCAAGTTGCCACTTTTTGTTTATTATTTTGTGGGTGTTTTAATTGGATTTAAGAGAGGAAAGTGACAGTTCAGGGAGGTAAGGTGAGAACGAAAATAATTCAGGAGTAAGCATGAACGAAATTAATAGTTTAGGGGGCAAAGACGCTACCAAAAATAGTTCAGAGGCAAGGAGGGACAAATTTGATGGTTTAGGGGAAAAGCAAGGGCTGAAGCCTGTAATCAATAAAAAGTACCGATATATTTGAAGGTATTGAAAACCCACCTCGGATTCACTTACAAGATTGTGTTTCTTCACAAGGTACTTTCGGACGAAAGAAACAGGTAAGTTACCATCTCTACAGAAAAAAACAAATATTTAGCGTCCATGTTACCATTCAAACAAGAATAATGCACATAACAAAGCTGACAGTTAAAAATTCTAGCAAAGAAAAAATAATATACAATCAGTCAAGCAGGAAAGATGAGTAACATATATTTTATCAAAGCTATTTCATAATCAAGTCTAGCATCTTATCCTTATGGTTCATATCAAGGAATATGTAGCTACAACAAGATATGACATCAATAGACTCGAAACCAAAAACTGAACCTAATGGAAAAGGAAAGACAAACTGGAAATAGGCTGGTAAAGGTCAGTTGATGTTCAAGTAGGAAACAGAAAAAAGAAAGAGATTATAAAAAATGAACAATTTCTTGGAAGTCAAAAGTAGCTTCGGCAAAGGAAGAGGTGAAGTGAAAGTCTCTCAGATGGTTTGAAGCTATATTAGAGAGTAAATAATATGAGTTGGTTGCTACGTTAACAACGGAGGTGCATATAGATAAAGGATTCATGTTTCCAGTCCTAAGGACTTGGTACAGAAGATCTGTTTGTCTTTGTACAGAAGATTTGTTTGTCTTTTCTACTTGAAATTATGCCACATGGGGTTCATGACCATCTGAATTGGATTACTGTTTGTTATCATATTTCTTGAGTTGTCCATTACATAGATGGCACAGAATAATAAGCCTTCACTTCTAGATGTCAATGATACATTTCTATGGAATATATTGCAATAAGTCTTAAATAATCAAACAATAGAAAATACTATGAAATGATGCATCAAGAGTTAAGTTGAAACCAATAGAACTCACTTAATCCTCAAGTAACATGTAGATGTCCGAGGCAATCCCGCATCTCCTTTCCTAAACACAATATAACAAGCATCAGAAACAGAAAGGTGTTAACATTTATAGTTTATAGAAATACTACCGAAAACATTTATAGTTTATAGAAATACTACCGAAATCTTCAAATAGGGAAATAATTCTCACTGGTCAATAGCAGGAACTAAAGCGAGCCAAATTGGACAATTCCTCACTTCACGAGTAGCAGAAGCAGCATCTACCAGAGCTTGTGCTGAGTTTTCAAGATCTCTCTTTCTCTTGCGTTGAAGTCTTTGAGCTCTCACCTTTACTGAAGATGTAGAGGTATTGTTATTATTATCTTCCTGAATTTTGGGCTTACTTGGATGTTCTTTGACCTTTACTTTATCCAGAACAACTTCACTATCCGCACCATTTATTTGCTCTTCCTTGATATCCGAACTCTGTGAACTGGACTTAACAGCTTTTGTTCTGTTTGCTGCCTCTACTAGACAATTTAAGGGTTTCCAAAGTTCAGATTTATCTTTAGGGGATGCTTTGGTATAATCAGTGTTCTTGTTAAGTGTATAATCCGATAGATCCACAGTAGAAGAGATCTGCAAAAAGTAGTAAACTGTATCAGTAAACATATCTACAGTGAAACTGCTCCAAGAATGAAAAGAACTCTGTTAGTATGCAATACTTGCTGCATCTTAATCTGCATATATTTTTAAAATGGTTAATTGCAGAATACTTGCTGCATCTTAATCTGCAAATATTTTTAACATGGTTAATTGCAGATACAACCCCTGCACCATGGTGGCCAAATCACATATACCCACTACACTATTCTATAAGCACTCACATCCTGTACACCCCTTAAACTATTCTATAAGCACATGCACCCTTGAAACCTTAGAAAGCATAACTCTCTTTCCTCAATTTCAGAGCGCAATTTAGTCTTGTTTCATTAAACTGAGGGTAAAAGATAAATTATTGTCACATGGAAAAAAAACATGACATCTCAACCTAACAGGAGAAATACTGTTGTCTGCAGTTCAGGGGGAATAAGTGCTAATAAATTAGTTTAGAGGGTGTACGGGCGTATTTGAACTTAACCCTTTTAAAATTAAAGAACTGTCCTATTTCCTTTACCTTCCTTCTACTCTGACTTGAAGTTTCAGCATGATCTTCATCATTCTTGACCTCTTTTGAGGGTTCTTCAATAATAGGACCCAATCCACGTAAGGAGGAAGCCCTTCTAGAAGTGGATTTTGTTCTCCTTCCTGTTAAGCCTGAATGCGTTGATACTCGAGGAGTATTCACAACTAATGATGAAAGGGATCTCTCCTTTCTTTTAACAGGTAAGACAATGGAAGGCACAATTTCAGGAGCATCGACCTTTGTCCTCTTCAAAGGGAAAATCTTTGCTCGTATATCTTGTCGATTGTGATCAGCCCTACACAGAGTCTCATATTATTATAACATAAGTGTGTCAAAGGAAATAGCACAAATTAAGATTAATTGCACATTATAAAATATTGAAATTCTTTTGACGAGTGGAAAAAGATATTAGAAGGTTGAAAGCAACAAAATGAGGCTTTACAAACAGATTCCTTTACCAGTCAATAAATTGGTGACTGTGCAGTTTTGGGTATATTTTTGAAACAAGAACAAAATAATTACCTCATATAGAGTATTAGCATGTTTATACCAAGCATTACAGGGCAGACATCTGAAAGTAAGTTCTAATGTCAGATATGTCAGTGCTGATGTCGCTTAAGGCTAAAGGTAGCAGAATAGAACCCACTTGGCCAGTAAAAATATTGAAGTTGAGTCCCCATTGCAATCTGCCAATCTAGTCGACGTGATGGGATCAGAACTTCATTCCTTCACTACTGTCTTCACTTAAAATGGCCAACCAACCAGTATTCATACAGTAGCTTCTTGGACTTATATTTACAAACTGTTATGTCCTTAAGGATAGAAGCTTCCGAATTCTAATAATTAGGAAATTTCTACTTGCTAAGAAAATTTAGGTTTTCATCCGTATTTTATACAACAATGAACAATGTTCCGCAACTGAATGTATGCATAAGGTGGATGGAACTAGACCGTTTAATGTAGCAAGTTACAATAAATGATACTATGTTGCTTTTATACTCTTTACTGTTTTATGCTTCACAGTTTCTGACGTGATACAAATAGGGTGTTAATGTGTGCAAATGGCAACAACAAGAGCAAAGACCATCCCTTTTTTTTGGTGGGTTTTTACATACTTTTCTTCTGATCATCTCTTAGGGATATTCAGATACATATTGTAAATTTATGAATTACGTACACCTTCCACGCGTGTTTCCTCATGTCTTGATTAAGAAGAAGTCTTGTATCTAACAAAAGGGATCACTCTGTGTCAGCAAACTGGATGATGTTGGACGACTTTCTATGGAAATCATGAAGGAAGAAAGGTCACGAGGTCAAATGTGCACGTTGACCTCACAATGTGTGGGAACGAGTTGGTACATTTCATTTAAGATTCATCTATTGCAAAATGTTGCAGGTTTAATCCTCACTGGCCGTAATCAGTAGTATCATTTCTTTACAAAATAACCTCTTGCACAAATTTGTGTATCTAGTCCAAAACCTCTAAACAACTTTATAGTAGTCAAAGTACATTAAGATTGATATTCATAATGGTGCCTCTCTATGAAGTATTTCAGGTGTTGCCCCAGCTATAAGCATATTTGTCGTTACTGCTGCAACATGCCCCTTTAGGGGTTACATATCTCAAACAGTCAAACTGCAGGGGGTATCAACCCCAATACTCTTGTAAACACTGCTTGCATTTTAGCCATGTAAGTGCTTATTTGAACTTTGCATAATTCTCCGCCTGCACAAGTTTCCAAGAAGGTAACTTATATTGATCTAAGTTTGAAATCATATCAAGAACCTATTCCTGCAAAATATCTTGAGCTAATACAATCTGCATGACACATAAACACACATATGTGCAACTGTGGAGTAGATTAATAACATTAAAAAGGCAGGAGTTTCGTTCTACACTGTAAAGGATAAGAGGTAGATAGATGCGTACATGCTGTATTGCTTTTGGACCTAAGAATCAAATAGTGGTTTCCCCAATTAACATAATTAACATTAATTATATGAGTTTCCAATCGTAAGACTTTTCCCAGCACAGCCAAGTACTTAGCAGCTATAACATATGCAATTCAATCAATCGGCTCAAGGATAAATATAGCGCAATACAAAACAAAATCATAACAATGGGCGGCCTACCTGAGCTTCTCCAGTGGAGCACAACCCAGATCAATGTTACACACTGGACAGCAGTCCACCTCCTCGTCATTTAGTTTCTCAAAAATGCATTTCCTGCAAACTGTGTAAGGCAGAGAAACAACGGAAATATCATTGCTCATTGTCCGACTGAAACTAACTCGAATACTGTAACAAAGCGAGGCAAGAAGTTTATATAACCGAGTACAGGTCCCAGATTCCAACAACTCCATTAAAGGGAAGCGTAAATAAATATAATCTAGATAATCTGAACGTAAGCTTGTCACCATACTAGCACAAGATACTCCGTATATTATAAATTTCAAGAACAACAAAGGAAAGAGAAGGAAGCTTCCTAATAAAAGACCAACGCTAGAACGAAACAAAAGGGTGTGAACGCGATCAACTCCAATCAGAGTACTCCCATGCATGAAGCTCAACACTTACTTCAGAAATCAACGTACGTTTAATTTGCACAATCAAATGAATAAAGCGCCTTTAAAGCACAAGCAACCAGCGAAAGGGATAACGAACGAGAACTCATCAAAAACAAAGCGCGCACAAAGCAAGCATCAAATCTTCATGAAACCGACAGCCACCAAAGCACCCCGGCAGCAAGATCAAATTTTTGACGAGGACCCACATCAGCAAACAAAAAAAAAAAAAACACGACAAACCCCAGGCCCGAAATCCCTCGAAACACAAACAATCCAAACATAATCAAGCCCGGACCCCCAGATCACAGAACCGGTGGGATCACGTGAGACTCACATGTGTGTAGGCACTCGGAGATGGTGGTGGCGTCCCTGAGGAGCTTCTTGCAGATGGGACACGCCATGCACGCCGCAAGCAGCTCCCTCTTCACCCTCACCACGAGCCCCGACGACGCGGCGGCGGTGGCGGCGGCCATACCGGGTCTACCGCCGGCGCACGTTAGCACGAGGCGATGCATGAGGAATAGACGCCTTCGTAGGGCCGTCGATGGGGGTCCATTGGTCGTTAACGTGGAGGTGGGGAGAATGGGTGGGATCTAATTAGAGCGAGAGGAGAGGAGAAGAGAGCGAGAAAAAGATTGGATTTTTATGAACAGGGGGTTGAATAGAGGGGAGAGAAAGAAGGTGCTCTCACGGTTGAAATTGGTAGAGGAGGAGGAGACACAGCGGCGGCTTATTCGGTCGTAGGCGAGGAGAGAGCAAAGGGATTTATTTGATCGACGACGAGACAGAGAGAGAGAGAGAGAAAGAGAGAAGGGGGAGGAGAGAGAGAGAGAATGACGAGGAGAGGGAGGTAGTAAAAATGTACGGGGTTTTTTTTTCTTCTTTATAAAGCCAAAGTTTTACCTGATTTTCTTTTTAAATCCACCCAATTTCAAAAAGTACGCTGACCCCCAAAATATCATAAAAAATTAATTTTGAATCCAGTTTCTGTATTTCATCAGTTTCGTGCAGTGTATTTTATCAAACATAAACTTACCCCCAAAATATAGCAAATTAGAAACTATAGCAGAGCTCTTGCGATGAAAATCAATTACCGGGCTTGAAAACAGTTCAGATGTTGTTTTGGGTTTCGGTACTATTTTGGAAATGGGTGGGTTCAAAATTAAGCGTTGGTAAAAATTTGGCCTTATAAGTTAAATCCTTTATATATATATATATAAAGTGTAGGGACCGATGCTCTTTTTGGCGTGCTTGGAAGCCAAAACAACGTGTCTCGAAGGATTTTGCCGTCATGAATAAAGAGCAAGATTAACGTGCGCTTCGTGGGCGCATGTCAATATTACTTGAGCTTCATCAGCCTGTAGGATGCCTGGAGTGCATGTTTGGCTTTAATGTCATGGTTCCACGAAAGATCGAGCAGATTTTAAGAGAGAGAGAGAGAGAGACGTAAGTTCTCTGAATTGAATTGGCGTTAGATTCGTTAATCTGAATATATCAACAGAAAGCTGCGTACATACCTAGCTTATTGGTCACATGGATGTTGCTACAGGAACTCAAATTGGGGACCCAAGGCATGAGACATGTGAGATGTCACGATCCGGTTGCATGATGCACTGTTTATGAACAATGCATCATGCAACCGGATGGTGAAACCTCACATGTCTCATGCCTTGGGTCTCCTTATTTGGATCCCTGAGGCATTAATGTTGATCACATATATAGTTACACCAATAGGATTTATTGCGTAAATTTCATTGTAAAAAGTTTGTGAATTCATTTTCTAAGATTAAGATCAAAAAGTTGGTATAAATAAATAAATAAGGTGAACATATCTCATAGTAAAACGAATTTCTGAAACTTTTTGTTTTATTTTACTTCAGCATCGTCAACGGTTGCACCAAGTGTGAAGATCCATGCTCCGTCATGCCTCAATACAACCCGCCTGCCAAACTCAACATCTCTGCTTTTGTGATGCATCCAAAGTACGTGCCCAGTTGACAACAGTGAGCAAAACATATGGGGGGGGGCAAAAATAAGATAACGCACGATGAGCTTTTGGATGCGCCAAAATTGTGAACAACAGTGGAGAGAGGCTGTTACAATCAAGACCATCAGCTCATTTTAACAACACGCAAGAGACGAAATAGAAAACTCCTTTGCAAGTCATCAAGCGTGTTAAAGAATGCAGAATCTCAGACAAAGATAATGGATTTAGTTTTCGACGATAATCATAACACTTTTTGTAATATGCAACTAAAATTTGGTTGGAAAATAAATCGTTCACGTTTGTCATAATTTTCTTATCAAGGGGGGGAAAGAATAAATGGGAGATTCTATATTTCTCGCTCCCAGCTTATAGTTGACAACCTTATGGAATATGAACTTCCAAAGCGATAATGAAAAGAAACAACTCTATTGGACACTTGATTTGGATAAATGATAAGTTTAGGACGGTGTCCCATCATATGACTCTACAATTTTGTACAAATCCATTTTCCCCGGAACCCTGTAACCGGATTTCAGAACAGGATGAATAATAAAAATGGTGGAATCAGAAAGAACTGATACAATCACAGCAGAAATGTCAATAGAGAATTAACACTTGCGAGGGGACTTTGTTGCAAGCTCAACTGCGCACTCTCCTTTCAAGCTCAGAGAGGACATTATGTTGCTTGAGTCTGGGAGAAAATAATGACACTATATGATGGCTACTGAAATGTTCCTTTGCTTTAGCAGTGTAGTCCATGAATGAGGGGAAGTTCTAATTGCAAGTAAGTACATATCTGTGAAGCTACACTTTTCTTGAGCTGCTCTTTCATGTCCGTGATTATGTGCATTCTCGTATCTCAAGATCCAACAAGACCTTTGAAGCGAGCGTAAGCAACAATTAGAATAAACAGTAAGGCGCAAACCAATCCAGATATCCCAACCACCTGTTCAGCAATACAACAGAAAAAATCAGTACAGTACGAAAGCATACACAATTGATGAGCATATGAGGGGCCTTTCTTTCTTCTTTTGTGAGAAAATAGTATGCAGGGACTTACCCATTTAAACACATAACCATGGTTGTCATTCCATGAATATGGGATGTTCATGCCAAAAACACCAGCGACTAGTGAATAGAGAGAGAGGCAGGCTGTGCCAGAACTTAGGAATAGCTCTAACTGCCAAGGGACACAAAAACACTATAAGAATAGAGACAATGGAAATTCTATGTATTCACTGCAAGTTGACTAAAATTTTATAGAAACAGTTTGATAAGGAACAACTTGAAGATTTACCTGAATCAATTGATTTCGATGGTTGTCCAGCTGCAAAATATCATACAAAAAGAACTTAGAATACTACGAGGAAAAAGAAAACCTATATAAAAGCTATCAAATTTCTGCACAGAGAATTTTCAGGTTCAGGTAGCTACCTGAATGTTAATATAATCCTCTGTGTCATCAATATATTCACGCAGCTGCAGATAGATTACAAATGTGACATTATTCATGATAAGCTGATGCAAAAGAGGTAATAACATCTGATCCAAAAATCTGAAAGCCAAAAACCACATGATGAAGAAATGCAGTTTAATGAACAAAATATTGATAATTTCCTCAAATATGTAAAATGAAGATATAATTGTAAATCTTTTATTTTAATACAAGATACACTGCAAACATTAGGAATATGCAATAGATGAGGCTGGTACAAGTAGATCCGCAAGGACAAACCAAAAGATGAATGAATCCAATACATGAAGCCATAACTATTCTGCTCTATAATTAATTTAATGGCCACACTTTCCTACCAGCATACAACATGACGCCCTATCTACCACCCAATGGAGGTATCAGACCCTTTCTGCCAACCCGTAGAAATGTCATAATCTGTTTCTAAAACCGTGAAGACATCAGAACTAGCAACATTAAGCAGCATAGGGAAACGGAATGCCCAAATAACATAGCTCATTGCCGATTAGTCGTGGTCATAACAGTCCTCAAGTTTGACCCCTACCTTGAGAGGGTTATCTTCTAACTAATAGGGTAAAAAAGAAAATTGCTTACGCAGAAATATGGGAACTTTATCCCTAGTGGTTAGTTGGAATAACTTAACATCAAATTCCAGTCAATGAGCGCAACCAAAGAGAAACAATGGCAGATTGTCCCAACTTTAAGAGGGTTATTCCAATCAATGGCAGAAAACCATCCACTTCCCCCATAGACATCCACAAAACTTCCCCCTCAAATTCATCTCTATGACTCAATCAATGTTACAAAAGACGCTAAGCGGACTAGGCGTTTGAACCAGCGCCTAAACGTTTAGGCGGTGGCGAGACGCTTGGCTATTTTTAAAATTATTTAATTATAATAATTAATAAAAACATATATTAAATTCATATAAATTTGTAAAAAAAATAGCAATCTTAGATCCACAATAAAACATGCATACTTAAATGCTAAATAGTCAAAATAATAACTAATAGGGTTATAGAAAGCGCTAGGAGGCCTAAGCATTGGACCCGTCGCCTAGAGCCTAGGAGATTTTCTTTTTTTCTTTTTTTAATTACAATAATTGATAGTAAATGTTAATGTTTAGAAAGTATAGGTGTCAAATTGGTGTCTAGGCAGATTTCTTTCTTCATTTAAGTGGTGATCGAGGAGGTTTTGCTGAAGGTCTGAGGAGGTAGTGGAGGTGTTTATATTTGAAGTTTAAAGGAGTTTAAAGGAGGTTTGAGGACTTGTAGGCTGCAACATAGAAAATCACGATCAAGGTCTAAATGATACAATCCACGTAAGCAGACAATGCTCCCTTAAACACTCCCAAAACCTATGTGAGTAGCCTAGATACCGCCTAGACGCTAGGCATTAGTTAGGCAGCCTAGGTACCACCTAGGCCTAGGCGGACTAGGCGGAGGCTCTTTAAAACAGTGGACTCAATCATGATTTTGTCTAGATCGCTAATGATTTGGGTCATGGAGTTCAAGACACAACAAATTTTATGATGGTGCAATCTAGACTTGTCCTTTGTGATGCCTTTTATATATGGTATTGGGATGGGCAGTTTTCTTAATCTGTAATCAGACAGGTGAATTGTGTGTGAAGTTTCGGGTGTTATAAGTAGGGTTTGAGAGAGTACATGTACTCAATCAAGGGCAGATCTATATACAGTCCGGGGGGGGCTTTTGGGATCCGCCCCTGGCCCCTTGCATCCAACTTTGCTCTTTTCTACATAATTTTAAGAAATTTTAGTTATAAAAAATTAGATGATGCTTATTTGAATATTTTCTACATAATTTTTGTCTTCCTCTTTTGAAATATTTTGTAGATATTGACGTTGGCTATTCTACTCGTTTCGTTTGGGTTATGGTGTATCTCTTGTGAATAAAATTATGCGGCCCCCCAGAACTGAAATCCTGGATCCGCCCCTGTACTCAATTCTAGTGGAGAACCTCTGGTCCTCTTCCACATGTGGACTTAGGGCAAAGACTGAACCTCATTTATCTGTTAGTCCTTTCCTACTCTCTATTTTCAACATTCATGTGTTTGTGCTTCAATGGCTTTATGCATTCTGGGGTTAAGGTACAAAACCTACTTGAAGAGTTACACGCACTGCTCATATCCTTTTGCGGTCAAAGTCATTCTCCCCTTCCAGGCCCGTACTCGCATTTCTAATTTGATGCACTTTCAACAGTTCCCTTCCTTTCCCGTTTCCATAAAAATCAAGCATCACATTGGATGGTTCTAAACTTCTATGCACATCTCAACTTGTGTAACTAGCCAACTATGTTTTTATGTTTTTTCCTTACCCTTTTAATCATCTCCAAATTCTCAGATCTTTGCAGTATTGTCCTCACAAGTTTGTCATCAGACAATCAATAAATCCTAAACAAAACAAGATCATTGATTCCATTCTAGCGAACGAGATGGTAGTGTTGATTACAATGGCATGTGACATAATTATATGTCATATCCTCCCTTTTGGAATAGCTTGATACAACAGAAAACACCGATTCTCAATGTGAAAAAACAGACTTTGAAACATGAACGCTCATTTTTTTTGGCATTCTGTATTTTTATTTGGGATACTGAATCCTGAGTGAGAAGCAACCAAATTAGTAAAAAATTTATAATGCCTGGTACGTGAATGTCTGAACAAAGAGAGAGAGAGAGAGAGAGAGAGAGAGAGAGAGATGCAAATGGAAGATTCAGAAATATCATCAATCTCAAGCAAAGAAACAGCCTTTAAAGGACTATGTGAAACTGGTGTGCGACAAAAACACAGATGCAGTCACGCTACTGTCAGAAGCACAAAACGTATCTATGCAAAAACATGAGAGGTTTATATCTATAACGTATAACTTTACAGCTTAAATATTTGCATACCGTGGTCAATTTATTCAAGGTGCCATCAATCTGCATGAAGTATGCCTGTACATTTAAAAATAACAAAAAACATCAGTAGTTGATATTTGCAAACAAACCAGGATTTACTTCATGTTAAGAATCAGGATAATTGTGATCTTTAAGAAGCAATTTACTATCCAGACCTCAAGTAACATCTCTAGCTCTTCAACGTCATTTTCATTTCCATGAAATGTTGCCGCGCTTGCTCTGCTCGCCCTTGATATCTTTGAACCAATGGTTGGTGAGCCTGGGAACCAATTAGGTACACCGGAACCACTAACTGGTGAAGATGCTCCAGCCAATTTTCTTGACAAGTACAGATCAGCCATGTCGTCGTCATCATCCAATAGTTGCTCAAGTTCATCTCTTACCTAGATAAGGCAGTGAGATTGATAAATATAATCAGCATACAAGCTCAATGTTTTCTTCTGAAAGATATTATAAAATTATGTTTGCAAGATACCTTTTGAACACGAGCAGTCAGCCTTGTCATTGCACTCTTGAGCTTACGCACTCTGTCCAAGTTACGACTGCTAATCTGCACATAGAATGACATGGCCCATCATATACCAACATGAGTAATAAATGTCCTGGACTACCGGTTCAAGCTTTCCCTTTTCTTTTATTAAGATGTTGGTGAATGGTAAGTTCCATTCTAGTCCTAGAATTGACTGGTTTAAAATAATAACAAAACTGCAAGTATTAATGTACACAAAAAAATTTTGAATTTCCTAGGAACATGCCCACAGTGAGACGTAATCAACTAAAATCAAAGCGACAAGCAGTACATGCAAACTATGCAATATAAAAACATCAACCTCACCAATATCAGTATGCCACCTCATAAAAGGTCTTTAATAATGAAGAGACGAGGACAAACAACTAAATAAATATAAAGTTGATGTTTTATCAATTTACAAATACAACTGAAGAATTGTTATGATGACTGATGAAGAAAGAAGTAAAGATATGCAAATTCATTTTATGTTTTCCAAATTCATGAGCTCGAGAATCTTAAATTATTACTTTTCAAACTTTCCAATACTACACATGATCAGCCTACTTTTGGGGATGCAGCAAATCTCGCCACCCACGCCCCACCCCACCCCACCCTACCCCCAAGGAACAGCACTCATTTTAAAATGAGAATTGATAAATGGCTATCAACAATTAATTGTCTCTCATGTGAAGTATAGATTGAGAATGTGCAGCGGGTAGATGTAGAGATATTCAGTCTCCTTGGTACAATTTGTTGCTTATTTTGACTCCAACTCAACTGTGACCCAAAGTCGCCATGAGATTTGTCTTCACACCCATGTCCAACCCTGTAAATTAAGGTGAAAGAAACTAGCTACAATGTCTGGTAAACTGAGGTATACTCTTGGTTAATTGACGAACAACTGAATTGGAAGAAAAAGGAAAGAAACTATTCAAAGTTAAATTATCTTATTAATTCAGACCCACTTAATGCTCCTCAATACTAAGTCTATTTTCATGTATAATAACAGGGCTTCACATACTCAACACGATATGTTGTAACCTCTATGGACCAGTCCATCTACATTTAAAGACACAGCTGCTAATGAAGGCATGTTCAATGCAATTACAACTTAATAAAAACAATACCAAAAAATACAGGCAAATAACATGGGCCAGTCAGAACCAAAAAAAAAGTAACAGAAAGGTTTGAACCGAACCATCAAGGTCATTATAGACAATAAATATGCTGACAATCATCAGAAAAGCCTAATATCCACCATGATACGCATTCAAGAAGGTTGTGAGATTTTCAATAATAAACTGACAATTAAGAATTATCGCTATAAGGTAATAAATTTTGTTTCACATATATGATTGCATAATACATGTCTGCAAGTGTGTAAATGTACAAATGGAGATCCTATATACCTTCGGGATTCAAAATTTATCAACTACTACACCCATATATGAGAAGTTAACAACTACCACATATATGATTCATCAAAGATTCATGACTTTGTCCCCACTATTGTCAGATTGCATTTCACCAAACTGAAAAACACAGCAATTTCAATCATAATCAAACTGACAAATCCGACCTGAAGTCTGTATCACACAGGTACATAGGTTTGGACTAGATATAACCTGGACACATACAGGAGGTTGTCCTCCATAAGATGATAAATATGTTAACAATGTAGGTGGTAAAAGAGGAGTTCTTAAATAGATCACAAATAAAACGTCAGCCGGAATAAATAAGGATGAAAGATGTGAGATTTGTCAACAGGGAAAGGCAAGGAGAGAAATAATACAGCAATGAAGAGTTAGCAAGAAGGAAATCTTCCAACCAACATATCTACTCTGGACTCTGGTAGTATGTTTCGGAACAATAACCCTCAGAAACAAGTAGTGATAGCCACTAGAACCTGGTTCCAAGCAAGACACTTCCTCCTCCACTGCTCCTAAGTATACTTTGTAAACATACAAAAGCTTTTGTGCCTTCTCGTCACCCCTTGCCTCTTTTTCTGTTAAATTTTCTTGTTATGACTATTGTTGATTGGTCGCATGTCCATATTATTGCTCACTCTTTAACAAAAAGGACAATTTGGTGTTATTCTCTGATAAGATTATTTATATCCTGCAGTTGTGGTATAGACCAGCGTTGCATTAGTATAAGCATGTGACTCTATGAGTCCATTTCACCTTTTTGTTAATTCTTCAACATTTTTCTTATTTTCAGGTTCCATACAAATTTTGCATTAGTATAATCAATAGTATTTATACATTCAAATACTAAAGCTATTTTAAGAGATACCTCACATTCTTTTTCTCATTGTCTTAGTTTACATATGATACACAATGAAACAATGAACTTAATGAGATTTAATTCCCCAAAAAGAGCACCATACAGCTCAAAACATACGGCTGGATAGTGAAATTAGCAAATACATACATGGGAATCAAGGAAACAAATGAACCAAGCAATAATGAAAAAATGTAATCAGTTCACCGTTCAATATTTCCAGGTAAAATAATAAATGCAGAGAAAGCACAAAATAATGTAAATGGATGCCTTAAATAATGAAAAATTCCGTATGTTTCATAGCGAATGTATTAACTTTCATAAAATCAAAAGGGGCCAATGAACAGAATAAGTAAAATACCTTCGAAGTGAGCTCATCCAATGCAGGGTAAGCAGCAGTCTCCAATTCTGTTGTTCGAGCATCAAGAAAGCTACAAATTGCTTCCAAAGCAACTTCCAGAGCTCTAAACTCAAACGGAGATTCTGTAATACATAATATTCTATATAAGTCAAGCACAGAAAATAATTAACCCTGTTATGGACACAAAACTCAGTACAACCAACAAACACAGAAACAAAATGGTAGACACAAATTACATGTAATTTATCACAAAAGTTAAAATGCACATCCATCAAGCCACACATAAGGAGAGTGCAAAATAATGACAAAAACCCTAGTCTCATGTCAGTCAATACTATAGCATACACACAAATCACACAAAACCCCACTCGCGCAAATTTAAAGGGCTATAACTACTTCGAAGGTCTAAACAAATAACAGCAAAAACCACTCACCATCTTCTTCAGCGCCTTCTACATCATGCTGCCCACTCGAATTCTCCTTCCCTTCACCATGTTCTTGCTTGAAAGTATTTGCAGGTGGTAATCTCCTGCGAAGCTCCTCCACAATCGGAATCACATTGTCCTCATAAGGATCTCTAAGCAACACCTACTTACGGAAAGCAATCTATTGATCAGCTCCAACTAAAAGAACCAATAACTACAACAAATTCTCATGTATAGTTAACCTCTGAACTTAAATTTTCAACATGTTTACCAAAATCTCAACTTTCAGTACAACCCTACCTCATCAGCAGTAATTATCGCTTTGATATGCTGCATCGGGGACAAAACAAAAACAACGGAAATCAGTAAATAAAAAAATCAACTAAAACCCCAAAAATCGCCAAAAAAACCTCGAGATTGAGTACGATTGCCCCCTCGCGCCCCAGGATCGTGGAAGGATACGAGAGCAGCGGATCGAGGAGCCTAAGATCGCGCGCGTGGATCTGCACTCTGTGCATGATCTCATACTTGTCGGCATCCAAGATCGTCTCCTCTCCGCTGGAATCTAAACGTATCCAATTTCTCGAAACCGCCGTCTTCTTCTTGATCGCGTTCTGCGCTTCGGCGGCCGCGACCAATGAGTCCCTTGCCATCTCCTCTCCCACGATCCAAAGCTCGCATATCCAAACAAAAACCTCGATGAAGATAGAGGCGTGTTTATAGGAAGAGCGGAGATTGGGGATTACATGGCTGGGGGCAATTGGAAACCCTAGAGGAATTGGGATTGGGATTTAGAATGCGATTGATGTTGGAGAAGTGGGCGAATCGAATTCGAGCTGTCTTAGAACTGGAGTTCGATTTCGAATCCTACTGTTTTGTTTGACAATTTTCTAATGGTGTGTTTGGGAGTTTACTTAGGGAAGGGAAGGAAGGGGAAGGAAGGGTAAAAATTCCCCTTCCTTCCCTTCCCCTCCATTACACCCCAATTTGGGGTGTAAGAATTTGGGCCAAATTTCCCCTCCATTCCCCTCCTTTACCCTCCAAAATAAAACTCCCAAACAAGATTAAAATGAAATTTCCCTTCCCTTCCCCCTCTCTACCCTCCATCCAAACAGGCCATAAGGATCGCGAGATTATTCTTTCTTTATTTGCTTATTTTGGGCTTATTTTAAAGGGTTATTTAGATATTAGACCCTTTCGCCTTTCGTGTTTAGAAATAATTCCTCTAATCATGGATATTGCTATTAGCTCCCTCAGTTCCTAGGCTATTGTAAAATTATCCCTCAAATCTTATAAATTGCTATAAGGTTCCCCACTTTTTTATTATTATAGAGTTAGACCCTCCAATCATGTATATTGTAAAATTATTATAGAATTTTATAGAATGGAAACAATATTTGGAGGGATTAATTTAAAACAGATTATGAGAATTGGATGAGCTAATATTCCATAATAATTAATTGTACTTGGTAATCCCTCTAATTGCTACTTCTAGTTTAATTAGAGGGATTGATTTTAGAATGAGTTAAGAATCAATTGATTTGTTGGCAATTTCTATGATTTGATGGACTAATTTCAACATAACCTATAAATTGAGTGACCCGCTTTTTATAACCCAGTTGTGCTAATTTGAATATTTTAAAGATGTAAATGATTAATACCCAAAAAAAACTATTTTAAAATAGCCCATCAATAAAATAGTTGAAGTTGTTAGTCCTCAAATTGGAGTAAAAGCTCTTGTAAATTAAACTTAAGTGGCTAGAATTCCTTATTATCATCATTATCCATTGTTTTTTAAACCTCCTGTAAATTAAACTTAACTGGATAGAATTCCTTATTATTATTGTCATTATCATCATCCATTGTTTTTCTAAATTCTTGTTATCATATGGTACACATCAAAAATTTATCTTGATAAATAAGTCTTAATGTATAGCAATAGCATGAATCTAAAACAAAAATTAATAGATAATGAATTACTACATAAGAACTCCTATACATTTAAGTTTACCCCTAATTGTTATATCACCTCTTGTGCAACCTTTCTTGATTTGAAATAATTTATAAGAATTACAAGACTTAATAATAAGTTTGTCTTCAATGAAATAAATTTGAAGCAACCGACAAATTTGATACTATCAAAATGCTAAGGGACTACTACGAAAAGACACTTTTGAGTATTAATTTTAATCATTCGTATTTTGTCATGCAGGGTCAACGAGGTGCGGCGCTGCGTTGACTAGAGTGGATAATATGTTAGAAATCAGAATCCGAAGAGAAACATCAATTAGATGTTATTAAAAAGGTAAATTGCGCTTAGATGTCAGATAGTTTCCCACTTGTTGCACTTAAACACCATAAATTATCTTTTTTGCAAAAGCAATATCATAAAGTTTTCAAAATTCGCATATTGCTGCAATAGATCACACAAATGTGGAAATTTTTACCCGAATGTTTCTATATGATACTTACGCACTACGTTTAGAGCTTTCTAAACATTAATATTTGTTAAAATTTTCATTAGAAATATCATAACTTTATTTTAAAGTTGAATTAATATACATTTGGAAAAAAAGTTAGTTAATTTAATAGCAAATTTAACAAATTTTATTAGTTAAAAGGATCTAAAAATAGCATGTACATATTATTGAGAAACATTCTCGTGAAACTTTTCGCGTTTGTACAATCGATGATGGTAGTGTACAATTTGGACACTTTATGGTATTTTTTACCAAAATATAACTCGTGCTACCTAAGTGTAACAAGGGGGAATTATAAGTTATTTAAGTGCGATTTACCCTATTATAAATCAAATTCACAAATTGTTTATAAATATTTTTATTTGATGCTCTTTCGTTCTAAAGATCAGTTTCACGCGTAAAATTCTCTTCTGATCACCAGAAAAATGAATTGTTCATAGTTTTGGACGTGAGAAATCGAAATATACTTGGAGCGACTTTGGATTCAATATTAGATTTTTATGTTCTAGTTCTATTGTGTAAAATGTTCTAATTCTATTTAGATTTGTATGTATCTGTATATTTAGGTTATATATTATCAAAATCTACTTTTAATATTTTGTGCAACTAGATTTTACATCATATCATATCATATCATACTCCCTTTTATAAAAGTACGAGTTCGAGAAAATCTTTCTATGGTCAATATTACCCTTAGTTTTTAAAAAATATTACATTGTTATCCTAATCTATTCTAATTACCCTATCTTTTTTGAATTGATAACCAAAAAATTTATTTTATTCAAACATGTTATTGGATAAAATAGATACTTTTAATATAATTCAAATCCTTTACTTATTTTAGTTCGCAGATAAATCTTAAAAAATATGCTAGCCAGCACCTACAAGTTTTTAAGACTTTGTAAAAAATATTTTCCAAGTATTTTAAATTGCAAAAACGACCCTACAAATTTAAAATTTTATTAAAGCATATTAAAAATTATAAATTTTACTTATCTTAATTTAGTAAGAAACCTGTAAAATATATACTAACTAGAAACCGAGAGTTTTTTTATTTTGAAGAAAATATCTTGTAAGTTTTAAAAATTATAAAAACACCCCTAAAAATTCAAAATCTATAGAAAATACCTTAAAATTTTCAAACTTATAAGCATACTAAAAACCTACAAATATCATACTCCCTTTAAAGTACGAGTTCGGGAAAATCTTTCTATGGCCAATATTACCCTTAGTTTTTTAAAATATTATATTGTTATCCTAATCTATTCTAATTACCCTATCTTTTTTGAATTGGTAACCAAATAATTTATTTTATTCATAATGAGACTTAACATGTTATTAGATAAAATAGATATGTTTAATATAATTCATATCCTTTAATTATTTCAGTTCGTAGATAAATCTAAAAAAATGCTAGCCAATACCTACAAGTATTTAGACTTTGTAAAAAAAATATTATCCAGTATTTTAAATTGCAAAAACAGCCCTACAAATTCAAATTTTTATTAAAGCATCTTAAAAGTTATAAATTTTACTTATCTCAATTTAGTGAGAAACCTGAAAATATATATACTAACTAGAAACTGAGAGTTTTTTAACTTTGGAGGAAATATCTTGTAAATTTTAAAAATTACAAAAACACAGGAGATGATGCTTGTTGAGATAGCCTGCTGACGTCGGTTTATTCTCCAAGTGGGAGATTTGTTGCATTTGGATGAAGAATCAAACCTCCGTAGGTGAGCTTTAGGGGGGAGATGACTCAGGAGAGCTCAAGACGAGCTTGAGATCCAGAGTTGCAGGTGAGCACAAGGGTCCTTCAGGCGAAGTCGACGTCGACTTGCAAGCAAAGGCGAGCTTCGAGCAAACGAGGCTTGAGCAGACGAGGGTCGAGCTTCGAGTTCAGACGAGGGTCAAGCTTCGAACGAGGTTCGAGTTCGAACCGACGGGCTGACGAGGTTCGAACACGGGCTGACGAGGTTCGAACACGAGTGGACGAGGTTCGAGCTTGAGGAATCCACGGGTGAGGCGGCTTTGCGTAGGCGAGCTCCTCACAGGCTGTCGACAGCCTGTCGACTGCTCAGCTAGGGTTTCCCCATAAAAGGGAAACCATGTGCCCTAGTCCCGTTGTTCTTCCTCCCTTCTTTGTGCGTTTTCTCCAGACCACGGCAGACACAAATCGCAGCAGCGATTTTCCCCTTCGTGATTTAATTCTAGCTCTCAAGATTTGAGGGGAATAAAAAAGGGGTTGTTCTCAAGAGTATTAAATTAGGATTATTCTCTTTGAACTATTAACAATGTAGCTACAGTGTTTGTATTGAGAAATCTCCGTTTTGAAATATGCTCTTGTGTTGTAATTTCTTGTTGATTAATAAGAAATTAATTGTGTGGCTCCCGAGGACGTAGGCAGTTACCAAAGCTCGTTAAATCTTGGTGTATTTTTCTCTATACTGCGTTTCTGCTGTCTTAGGGGTTTCAGTATAAATTCCCAACAATATCATCAGTGACAAATGCACAATTAGATATTTGTTACTTAATAATACTATGCACTGGGGGTAAGAACAGGGATCAAACTCTAATCATAGCACCAGATATAGCATCGAAGTCTTCGTGTAGGTGAAAAAAAGCGAAAAACATAGAAGAAGACAGAGCATTACATTTCTGAATCCAGCATAGACATCACACAAATGAGCATAAATCTAATACCTTACACATAAGCTAAATAGAGAAAACTAACATCAATCAACCACATAAGGAATTTCATTTCACATGAAACTACAGGGACGAAATTAAAGAGAGATGATTAGGAACAAACTTTATATTCTCTTTTGTATCGTTTTAGCATATTTTTAAGCAGTTAAAACAAAAAACAAAATAAATTAGGAATCCTAATAACTTTATGTTACCAAAATAGATTAGGAATCCTAATAACCTCATGTTACCAAAATAGATTAGGAATCCTAATAACCTCATGTTACCATAATAGATTAGGAATACTGCTTTCCAACACATATATGAAAACCTATGATTAAGTCTCTCATCAAAATTGGCTCCAAATTTATTAACCTAATGAAATTAGACTGCTTGGTTGATACATATACATATACAGACCTAGATTCAGAAACAAAGGTTAAAAAGAATATAATGGCTTTCATTGCTAATAAGGTTGCAAAATATTGGCAAGGGATGTCTAATGTTAGAGAAGTTAGATATCTAGAAATTGGCTTTTTTGGGATACTAAGTACTTGGATGTCCAATGTATTTTTGTTACTAGTCAATGCACAACTTGTGCTGTAACGTTAGGTCTATAGATTGAAGGATTAATTACTACATTTCATTGCTAACAAGGTTGCAAAATATTGCTTGCTGCCTCTCATATGCAAGCATCCTCACAAAATCAACTTGAATCCATACCAAGATTCAGCTCAAGTCACAGGTTCTCTTGGAGATTATCGGTCCTTGTGTTACATGGAGAATGTGCTTGTGATTGACTCGTGCAGTGGAACGATAGATAGAAGAGTGTATTTGGCAACCATTTAAAACAGGGCCAATATTAACCCTCACTTAATTATGAATTTTTATTTTTATTTTTAGCTTGGGGAAAACCGTGCCATAACTGTCCCAAATTTTCTGGAGGTCATATTTGGCTTTTAAACCAGCTTAGTTTGTTCCGAGCGTGGTTAGGATTATCCTGATCCTTTGCCCAGTTTCTTATTCGCTTGAGCCCACATTGATGAGGTCGAGCGCCCGCTGAGTCCACGTTGTTGACGTGAGGTCTTATGACAAAAGCTTATCCCAAATATATGGTAAGAAATCAGGATATATAAATAAAAAGATAAGAGCTAGTAGATCCAATGGCATAACCGCATCATATATATGCTGTTCTATGGCAATAATGCGCAAAAAAAAAATTGTTTCATCTCTCATCTCTTATTCCGAGCATCTTGCTTCATTTACGTGCGCTAATAATTCGAACCGATGGAAAAAAAAAAGCAACAACTAAATGCCATTTATACACATATAAAATATATGACAGGTAAATGGGGGGATGCACTTGTTCAGAATGGATCAATTCATACTCTAAAACGTTTTCGATTCATTCCCTCTCTCCGACTACCATGTCTAATTGCTAGCAATTTTTTTTTTTAAAATCTAGTCCAAGTTTCATGAACATACAGAAAGCATATAAAGAATTTCCTGAAATTTTCCTAATTTACGGCAAAATTAATCACAGTGAATAACGGCAGTTTTGCGCATTCAGTGTCTCCACCCTCACACCACGCTCCCCTCCTCTGTCCATACGATCATCTACTCACTATTCTATAAAAGAAATAACGTCGCACCCACGACTGAACCCGCTCTCTGGCTCGTGGGCCCAGACAAGGACGTGGTACGCCCACCCAAAGAATGCGATGCTGCGCATGGAAAAAATGGCGCGAAATAAAGTCTAATCTCCCGCTACTTCCCTCCGACACCCGCAAATTTCTCTCCCTCTAAAACCCCCCTCTCCTCCTCATTCCGCTTTCTCTCTCTGGAACCCCTCCCGCTTTCCCTCTCCAGAACCCTCGAAATGCTCCGGCACCCGCCGACCACCGCACCCAGACCCCAGCGGGGCCCACCCAAGCGCCGCGGCAGCTACAACTGCGGCCGCTGCGGCCTCCCCAAAAAGGGCCACGTGTGCACCGTCGCCGGCCCCGCCCCCACCTCATCCTCATCCGTGGACCCCACCACCACGCCTCCCCCTCCAAGATCCGACCTCCGCCTCCGCCGAGCCCTCTCCTTCGACGACGTCGACGACCTCGAGGGGGGCCCACCCGATGCGGGAGAGGATCTGGGTGCCGACGACGAGGTGCCTGTGACCGGTGGGGCCCTCCCGGTATCGTGCCTAGCGGAGATCCTCAGGCGATTGTCGCCCAAGGAGCTGATGGGGGCGGCGGCGGTGTGTAAAGGGTGGAGGGATGTTATTAAGAGGGTTTGGATCTCCGCGGAGGAGGTTAAGCTTAAAGTCTCCCCTAAATCGCAGATTGGATTTGTTGGATCTGTTCTCCACAAGTGTGCTGGTCTCGTGAGATTAACCCTAACGATGGAAAGGTTGTGGACTGATTAAAAGAAATGACTTTAAATGACTTAATCAAAATAAAATATAGATCATGAGGAGATCAGAATACAGCGATCTTGCTCATTTTCTACTTTTTTTTTTGTTTTCTTAAAAATGATTTTGATGGAATTTAGCTGAATTTTCTAGATCTCCTTTGAATCCCGGTGGTTAACCATGGATCTGGGGTTTTGAGATTTGGATGACAGTGGAAATGATGGATCTTGAGATCAAAAAGGCTTTTTGATGTGCCTTTTGATGATCTATTTGATCTGCTTGTTTAATTGTATTTTCAAATATTTCTAGAGCCAGATCCTGCAATGGCATTGACTATAGTCCCCCCCTCAAAATTTCTCTTTTATACTCTATAATATTGTACTTATATAATTTATTGACAAAAATTATCATTATAATGCATATAAAGTCTGACCAAGATAGATCAGATAACTGATAATAGTGAAAAAAATGGTTTAATTCATCGTTTGCAAATGCAACTGCTATCTGATTATTCTGGGCAAAGTTGCTGTCTTTTTTATTACCTAAATACAGTAGATGAAAACAAATAAATGGCAAATGTTTTCTGATAATTTTTCTTCTTGTGATACTGTGCAGTGATGCAGATGCTACTGTTTTAGCTTGTGTCGCATTCTCGTGCCCTAATTTAGAAGCATTTGAGATGAAAATCACAGGCACTGCTGCCAATCGAATCACTGGGTATGTTCGTAAAAACTTATTCTGTGCAAGGTTGTCTGATTCATATTTCTGTTTAATCTTTGATTGCTTTCTACTGACATGTGTAACAAGTGTAATGATTTCATGAATATTCTTTTGTTCATAGTCCTATTATGTTTGTAAACTGGTGTCTTCTCAAATGTTTAACAATTATTAGTAAGCATATCTCAAATATTATAGACTTTTACACTTAATTCACGTGCGCTATATTTCTGTTGTAGGGATGAATTGGCTCGTTTTATTTCTGAGAAACGGAGCCTTTCAGTTCTTAAAATTGATGGTTGCAGCAACCTAGGTTCTCTTAATATCTGTTCATCAAGCTTGTCAACTCTATGGCTTTCCGATCTTTCTTGTATTTCTAAGACAGTGAGCATCTTTGGCAATTGTTTTTCTCTCAATTGCACTCAAAATTTTATTACTTCGTGTATGTTCCTTAATTGCTTCCTCATTTTCTTCCTAGGTCATCAGTTGTCCTAATCTTAAAGAGATTTCTCTTGATTTTACTCGGCAAGAGAATGACTCTACAGATCTTGTTGCAATGATGGATAGTCTTGGGAGGACATGTTCTCGATTAAGAAACATTCATGTTTCGTCAACCCAACTTTGCAATGATGCTGTTCTTGCTCTTGTCGGAGCAAACTTGAGGTAGTTACATCAGAAATTTATGATTTGCTTTTGCGTTATTTTAATTCCTATTTCCTAGGTTGAATAGTCATCTGGGATGGTTATAATCACAAATAAGCGTCAATTCATATTCGACAAACCAATTCAACCTGAATGCAATTATATGCTTTGTCGTTTGGTTGAGTTTCTTAATAATGATTTCTCCTTAATCATTTAGGAGTCTGCGAATGCTGTCACTGGTTCTTGGTTCAAAAATAACTGATGCATCTGTGGCTGCTATAGTTTCATGTTATGCAAGTTTAGAGTTGCTTGATTTAAGCGGGTAATGCATCTTCTTGCTCTTAAGAATGAATGCCTCATCCTAGATGGTTTATGTTCTTATGTTATTTTTTGTTATTATTTCAGGTCAAGCATAAGTGATAGTGGCATCGGAATGATATGCAACGTGTTTCCTCAGACTCTTTCTAGACTTTTCTTAGCTCTTTGTCCTAATATTACCTCAAGTAATTCTCTCTTTAAATGCATTTGGTGCTTCCGTGTTCCTTGCTAATGTTTACACTTCATCTTAGGTTTCTTATCATATAACTGAATCTATTTCAGGTGGTATCCAGTTTGCTGCAGCCCAATTGCCATTTCTTCAGCTATTTGATTGTGGGATGAGCATTTCTGATCTTAGTTTTCAAAGAGGAAGTACTGAAGATAATGAATTGACCAGTGGAGAAACTAAAAAGTGTCAGAAATTACAAAGTGCAAAGCCACTGCCAATTTATCAGAAACTAATTATCAAACATGGACGTTTGAAGAAACTCAGTTTGTGGGGTTGTTCAGGTTTAGATGTAAGATAAATGCATAGAAAACATTTATACGTTTTGTCTTCTGGAATGTTTTCTGACTCTTGATAAATGTTGCAGGCCTTATACCTGAACTGCCCACAGCTTAACGATCTTAACTTAAATTTATGTACAAATTTGAATCCAGGTAATTTAGTAGGTCACTCTTGATGTTTAAAACAACTCGTAGAAAATCAAAGTTATGATGTGGTTAACAAGTTTTCCGACCTTTTTGCAGAAACATTGATGATCGAGTGTCCTAACTTGAAAAATATTCATGCCTCTGGCTGTCAAGATATGCTCATTGGAGAAATTCATAACAAGGTATTGTCCTATCTATAAATTTTATTACATTGTTTTCTGCACAAAAATGTAGATGTAAAACTACTTAAATGTTTTGAGCACAAGACTCCTTTACAGTACTGTGTGGTATGTCTATTTACAGAATTTTGCCTGAGCCATGTACTTAATAATTATAAGGTTTTCATAACATGCAGCATTGGTTCATAGTCTTGAATTCATACATCAAACTAAAAGATAAC
Source organism: Asparagus kiusianus (assembly GCA_022839385.1). NCBI lineage: Eukaryota > Viridiplantae > Streptophyta > Magnoliopsida > Asparagales > Asparagaceae > Asparagus > Asparagus kiusianus. The sequence goes on from BQKN01067341.1 coordinate 254,732, forward strand.
CGTCTTTGGTTTTCATTTATATACCCAAATTGTTGCTTCACCATAGGTTCAGTCCTGTGTGGTATGTCTATTTACAGAATCGTGCCTGGCCCATGTATTTAATAATTATAAGGTTTTGATAGCATGCAGCATTTGTTCATGGTCTTGAATTCATATATCAGTCTAAAAGATAACTGTCCTGGGTTTCATTTAAATACCCAAATTGTTGCTTCACCACAGGTTCAGTTCTTAGCTTCACTGTGTATACATTTTATTGGTACCAACTTGTTTGAGAAATGCTACTTTTTGTAACCCCTGTCCTCTAACCTATAATATATTGTTATTATACTCAAAAGAATACAATGCAGTTCCTGTTCAAATAGTTAGGTTAATTTCCTTTCCGCTTGCATTCTTCCATGCTTGGCCAAGGATTATGGGATTATCATGCAAATGTCATGTGTGGTCTCCAGTTGAATTTGGTCGATGACCCGATGTCCAAAAGTTTTTTTTGACAATGTTTCTTCCAGTTTTAAAGAAGTACATAAAAATGTGCATGTTTAGCATCAACTAATAATTCTCTGATTGATGGCGGAACTCTTTTAGGTTCTCAGTGACTATTCTGCAGTAGGGAACCATTTCCCTTCCAAGCGCTTAGCAGATGGTTCTAAGAGGGTTCAGGTGCCCCAGTTCCTTATGCAACAGGTGAACTGATTAATGCTCGTTTGTTCTCGATAAATTGTTTATGTTCTTCTTTCCCCTCTAAACTGACTGCCTTTTCTGTCACTTGCAGCCATCTGATGATGAAAAGAGGAAGAGATTTAAGCTAACGAATTGCAGCGTGCACCTTGGTCGATAATGCCAACTCTGTACCAGTTCTTTTCTGATGATTCGTTGTGTTTCTTTTCTTTTCTTTTCCCTTTTTCTTTACTTGACATTAGGATTTAGCCTTGACGGCCTACTGTTTGTTGTATCAATGATTGTTGCGGGTTGCTTTGGTGGTGTTCAGTAATGGCAAACTTCGCTATCAGGGCTTCAAAATTTGTAGGATGAATAAATTTGTAGCCTGCATGTTTTTCTGCTGTACTTTCAAAATAAGGATTATACCAAATTGGTTCTGAGAAACATTTAATTTGAACTAAATTCTTTCGGTGCAAGGGCCCTACTTGTTTTTCTGCTCACTGGGCCCTAATTGTTTTACCGGTGTTAACCAGTTGTAGCTCTGCTCCTCACGGAGGCCTTGTTCATCTGATATTCTAGCAACGCTCCTGTTCTATGATTTTAGATCCGTGATTGTTGTTTTTTATGTTGAGGAAAAATGCGAAGCTCATTTAAGAAAATGTCTAGTTCTTGAGAACTAAGTTGTTAGCGAGCAAATTATAAATAAGGTTTGCGAGCCAATTATAAGTAAGGTTCGCGGAATGGTCTTAAAAAATTTGAAATTAACGGGAAAATAATCACTGTTCAATTTTATTCAAATAACTACAAGAATTCATAATTATATTAAGGCTGTGTTTGGTAAGGGGTTAAATGGAGGGTTAAGGTGCTTTAACCCTTCATTAGTCTGCCAAACAGAAAAAAAAGCTTAAGGATTAACTAACCCGCATGTGAACTCAAAACTCCTCTTAACCCGTGAATTGAAGGGTTAATTATTCCGCGTAAGAAGGCGGAACAAGGCTTGTTCCGTCTTCTCACGCGAGGGTAGGCGGTGAAATTATTACTTCGTCCTCATCATCATCCTCTGATTCTCGCTCGGTGATTGATTCCTCTCCTGATGGAGGGAAATTGGAGTTCAGTGCATCAGGAAGCATCGTCCATGGCGTCGTCGATGGATGGATCCTCCGGCGATTGGAGGTCTCAGCTCCAGCCTGAGGTCAGGCAGCGAATCATCAACAAGATGTATGATGAGCTTAGCTCCCTTTTACTTTACTTTTGTTTATTTTATGAGTTTTGTAGTCCTAGGGTTTGAATTTAGGGTTTTTTGGTGATGATTTTTCGACAATGAGTCAGCGGATCGTCGGAAAGGTGTAAGATGAGCTCGCTTTGCTTGTAATTTGGTTTATTTGAAGAATTTGTAGATCTAGGTTTGGATTTGTGTGGCTTTTTCGGTTCGTTTGAGGCTAGGGTTAGAGAATGAGACAGCAGATTGTTAAATAGATGCAACTTGAGCTCCTCTTGGCTTTTTATTTGATTGAGTTGGTGAATGAGATAGTGGATTGTCAACTAGATTTAATCTGAGCTCTTTTTTTGTTACAATTTGATTGTGTTGATGTTGGATCGCTAGCTTTTGGATTTGGGGTTTTTGTCGATACCTATTGAGGCTAGGGTTAGAGAATGAAACAGTTCAGTACTATGCTTGGCGGATCGCTTGGAGGTGTACTTGTGGGGAGTATGTGCCACTTAGAGGGTGGGATGTGCAGATGGAGCAGTACTATGCTTGAGACCTTGTTCTCCGATGATGGTCTCTGTCTCTGTAAGTTTTAGCTTTCTATTTCTTCTTCTTCTTCTATGTTGCTAATTGGGATGATGTATAAGGTTTGATACGAGGAAAGAATTCCACTGTAGACCTCTAAGAATGGGTAAGTTAAATGGAAATAATGATGCTCCATGATTTAGGAGGACATTTTCATTGTTGATCTCACTATGTCTATAAATGTAAAACATAATACATTTGTATGTGTTTCATTGCATCCTTGTTCATTGATAATGCACTTTTTTAATAGATAGGTTTTTATTTAATTGTTATTATGTTAGCATTGCTGCTTGCAAATTTAAAGAGTTTTGTGTTGCTCTCGTTGAACTATCACCATAAGGTTACAGGTCATTTGGAGGTGTGTTTGGTGGAATATGATACGAGGCATTGATGGAATTGGATGTGCATGTTCAGGACTACTAAGTTCTCTATTCGTTGTGAGTCTTGGCATACCACAAGATTTTACATTCCCATGTTTTCTAATTTCTCAATTAGTCATATATGTCTCTGAGATGTCAATGAATTCCCAGTGAAAAACCCCATGAGTGTGAACCGTTTGATAATGGACTCAATTGAGGAACATGTTGACATAGATAATAACGCCTCCTCTCCTTGTCTCTGCCGTCATAACTCATAGAAATAAATGACCTTTGAGGACTCCACTTTTTTTGAGGAGGATATGCCTCATTGAGTTTGGAGTTTTTCTATTCTTACTTTACCCCCTTCCTTCTTGTTTAATCTGTCATTGTCAATTATTCAAATTTTTGGTTATCTTGATTATGCTGTGATACAGGATTATGAATGTGCCTAACAGCACATCTCATTGCTCAAATTGC
>BQKN01067341.1:278016-301540 GCA_022839385.1 Asparagus kiusianus
ATGTTGATGGATGGGTGCTTCATCATCCGTCTCTTATTAATGCAAGTGGAGAATGAGAGTTTTGATAGTGAAGTAGAGGAAGAGAGTAACAAAGAGGAAGTGAAGGGAAAGGAGAAGGTGATGGAGGTTGAATTGGAGATGGGGAAGGAAGAAGAGAAGATTGGAGGTCCTTTAATTGGAATGCTATGGCTGTGGAAGCTTGTGATATTCGATCTACTGAAAGTCGAAAACCAAATTCCTTTCTTTATCATTCAAACCATATTTGACATCATAAGGACTCCGAGAGATAAAAATCTTGTCCTTGTAGATCTTGCACTTCATCTTTTTCGTGGTATTCATCCTTATGCATCCAAATCATTCACTAAATTGCCAGCAAGTCAAATCCATCACCTGCTGCATCTGTTTCATACATCTCTTGTACCTTACAAATACAAATCTATTGCACCAATTTCACGGAAGTGGATTCCAAGTGCTATGGAGCTCAAAAGGACTGGCATCAAGCTTGTGAAGAAAGAGACATCTGAGAGCTTCTTGGATATAACATACAACGATGGAGTATTGCAAATTCCGACACTGCAAGTCTATGACTACTCAAATTCCCTTTTCCAGAACCTTATTGTGTATGAGCAGAGTTTCCCTGACGTGGGGAAGTATATTACGAACTATGCAGCATTCATGCAGTGCATTGTTGCTGCTGAAGAGGATGCAAAGTTGCTTGACTCGAAAGAGATTTTGGTGAACAGGGTTGGGACTGATGAGGTAGTGGCGAATCTCTTCAATTGCCGCAAAAATCACTTGCACTATGCTTCTGATGGAAATTATCTAGCAGATATCTTTACCAATGTTAAGAAAGACCATGAATCAAAGTGGAGAAGGTGGCGGGCAGGACTAGCATGTGTCTATTTCAGCAACTATTGGACAGGTGTCACAATCCTGTTTACTGTGTTGCTACTCTTGCTTGTAATTGAGCAGTCTTTCTTTGCAGCATTTTCTTACTTTCACTCTCTATATAAAGTTTAAGGATCTCAAGTATTACAGTGGATGAGAAGTTGATGACCCTTATGACCTCCTTGAAATGTTGTTTATGTATCTGATGGCCAAATCTGATGACATTAGAGGCTTCAGAGAATTTGGTGTTCTCCGATAGAGAAATAAATGTTACATTATTTTTATCTTCATGATGTTTTGTTAGGATCTATATGCAAGTTTAGAAGGGAGGGTTGAATAGGGTTGCACACATTTTTTGAGAATTAAAACCTATCGAAGAATTATGTAGCGGAAATAAATAAAGTGCGAGCAGTCACAACCACAAAGATACAAGGTTTTTATCACGGTTAGGATAAATTCTACATCCACTATTCCTGGTCAAAAGGGGCTTCCGCTTTAGTATGAAGGAATTTTTGGACCACAACTCAAATCTAGTAAACAATTGCAAGACCGTCCCCTAGATTCCCCCTAATCTAGTCGTCTCTGCCAAAGATCCTACCATACAAGTGTAACCCCAGCCTTACCTAGTATCACCAATTTCTCAATTAACACCAGCTTGAGTATGTTGTACAAAAGCGACTAATCACATGATTGTAGAAAAAGTGTTTACAAAAAAGAATATCGTTTGAACACAATTAGAAAGATATTGTAGTCCTTTTTGATTAAGATCGTTCTCCAAATGATTTCTTGTGAAGATCTGGAAGAATGATGATGATGATGATTCTAGGGCTGGATGCACTCCACGAAGGATCCGATGTGATGTTGCGAACAACTCCAAAGACGTGCACAAAATCCATGAGGCCAATTGATGGTAATAGTGGTGGAAATCTCCTTCAGATCCTGAAGGAATCCTCTCCTTTTCTTTCTGTCAATGAAGCTCTTCTTGCTCAAGATCTGTAGAAAAACAACCCTAGAATAGGTTATATAGGCCTCTTAGTAAACAACTCAGATTACATTCAGAAAACTAAAAAAAATCCATGTCAGTGTTTTCTAAGAACCATTTTTCTGTCTGATAGATGTCAGACTTCTGTTCGAAGCTTTCAGACAGTTGGTGTTCAAATAAACCTGAGAATATTAGTTTCATCTTGTAGAGTATGTGGAGAGTTTTTTAAAAAATATATTATAATAGTGATTTTGTTAATCGAGTTAAAAGTTATGACCTGTGCGTGTTTTTAGTGGGTTGTTAGACGTCTGGTAGTGCTGATTGTTTTGACACTGTCTTACAAAAACACTAATATCTTGAGCTATATACCTCCAAATCAAATTTCATTTGTTTCTATAGGTTCATAGTAGATAGACAGTCACTCCCATATGCTCAAAGTTAATTTTAGCCTATGATATGTTTTTAGGATTAACTGTGGTTAACTTGTTGTCTTGCATCACTTTGTATAACCTGTATATTTCATCTCGAAACATTATCAAATACATATGAACATTTGTTATTAATCAAACCAAGTTGATTGCGTGATTGTTTGATGTAACATTGGTTCTAAAACGATTTGTATTAATTGAATGTGTGTTACAAATCAAGAATCAAATTACACAGAAGCGAAAGGAATTAATTTGATCCTTTCTTGTTTAACGTGGGTTCTTCGATAGCGATAAGATGCCTCCCTCGAATGCTTGCGTCTAGCTTGCTTCCCTTGGACGATTCGATCGAAATTGCGGATGAACTTCAACGCGCGGTAGAAGTTCTATGGATTGAGTTCGAATACCCGAGCTTGAATTAAGACCGAATGCTCAAAGATCGGTTCTTTTATCACCCAAAAGAACCAATTACCCAAGAGATTTCTATCTCGAAAGGCTAAAATGTAAGAATTTGCAAAGAGCCAAGAATTAGAGCCAAATCCAAGATCTCAAGAGCTAAAATCCAATAGTCAACAGATAAAAATCCAGGATCCTCTCTCTTTAGCCGTCCGAGACTATTTATAGAGAAGGATGGTGGTAACCAACCCCTCAAATCGTGGGAAGTGGGCGTAACCACTCCCACAAATCAAGCAATCGGTTAAAAACCGCTCAGACGAGCTAACGTGCGGGTTGAATGCTTAGGCGAGTTAGGAGAACAAGCGAGGTTGTCAGGCGAACCCTTAAGCGTTTAGGCGAGCTTAAACCCTGTAGGCGAGCTTGTTTCGTGTGAGCGGACATTCTGCAGGACTCGTGCAGGTGAGCGAAGCATTTAGGCGAGTTTAGCTAATTTGCTAGCTGATGAACTGAGCGTTTAGGCGAGCTTGACTCGTGCAGGCGAGTCAAACTTTCAGGCGAGTTTAAATCCTTTCGGGGCGAAGTCTACTGCGTAGGCGAATTTCGTTTCGCCTGCGGGGTCAAGCATTCAGGCGAGCTTGACTTAGCCTTTTTGATGCAGGCGAACAAGTAGAATGAACTTTGTTCTTGCGAGCTTTAGACGCATGCGAAGTCCTGCAGACGAACTTCTCAATTTTTGGGATTAAGGCAGTTTTTATTGCCTACAGTGATCAACATCCAACAGTTTTTAGGTGTGAAATTCAGTCTATTTCCATGTTAATTTTACTGTAGAAGTTTGAATTAGTTGTCCAAATAGACAATGCTTTGAATAGTTGTTAGCCAAGCTACATTTTGCCTGTTTCAGCTAGAAACTATTATATATGTCAACTTATAATAATTAGGGTTTTTATAGAATTAAGTGTGAGTGTCTTAAACCATGTCTATATTATTTGGAGCATCTTGAAAAATATTATGGAAATCATGACTTTGTTTGGAGATGTATGGTGGTTTTGATGTTCTGAAGGGTTTTATACAAATTCTATGGTTGGACTGTTTCTTCCATGGTTGATATTGCTTTGGTACTTATGTTCATCAATGACATGTGTGGAGATTCTTAGAAGGTTCAACTTGCAATTCCTGCTATTGAGCCTTTCTTCAGACAGTTTCAAGGTGCATTGTTTTGTTTCATCTCATCTACACTTATGAATTCTCGATTGCTAGGCGACTTGGCTTCTGGAGTTATGTCTTTGCATTTCCTTTTTTTTCATGGCGAGTTCTTTTGCATGTATGCATTTGAGAGAGGTTTCTTTTACTTGAATATGTTGCTCTTGAGGCTTACAATGAGATTATGGAGAAAAATATTGGATGTAGGACATGATTTCAGCATGCATATATGGAATGGCTGACTAGGACCATGTTTCTTTTGCTTCTACTTTTTTCTTCATCCTCTAATGCAGGGAGTTTCTTTTTTTCATTTTTTGAGTTCTTTCCTTTCTTGTTGATTCCCCATTATTATTCCCTTGAACACAATTGATGGATTGTGATCATTACTGTTGGGTTTGGTCTGATTTAGAACCGCAAATCCCTAATACTTGGCATCTCCAGTTGATAGCTTTGTCTTCTTGCCTCATCTTCAATTGCTAGGATTCATATACCTTTATATCAAATTACTTCCTTTGCTGATCTATTATAATTCTTTTCAATTGTTTGACAGTTTTAGACTACCATAGTCTTCAGTCTCGTCACTCAAGCCTTTAATAGAGTTTAAACTCTACTCACTCAAACCTTTTAATAGAGTTTAATGTTCATTTGACGATTTATATACCTGCATTTTTTGCTAGCATATGGCATATGCTGTGATTTGTTGATATTTATCACATCAAAAACATTTTGAGAAAAAGCACCTCCATGTCGATTGCTGCTGCACCTATGAATATGACTTGGCTCCTTTACAAACCAACAAAAAAAAACCTATATAGTAAACTCCTCTGAAATCAGGTGGACAATTGGTTAATTTCATATATCAACCACCATTAGGGATCATCATCTAGGAACTCAATCAGATGGGTATACGCAGAAGGCATTTTCTGCGTGTTTCATATGTAAACTTGTGAAAAAATTGATGAAAGGCTATTAAGTAATTCTTCAATTAGTTTAGTATATCATGATTTTAATTGCTAAAGAAATACTCAGAAAGCTATTTGGCATGAACGGGACAGGTGAAATATAAAGGACTAGAAAAATTCACCATATCATTGCTAAATTTGAACTATTTGGTGTTACATATTTGTATTTTTTTTCCTTCTATCTATCAGTGCTCTAAACATTTGTGCCATTTCTCATATAAATGTTGTCTTCTATAGACGTTGATTGATTGTGATTTGTTCTTAAATATTAATGTCAAGTTACTTAAGAGGCAATGAACCGCACAAGCCAAATATCAGCCGGCCATTTTTTTTAAGGCTTATCATTTGCCTCATTATGTCCTTTTTCTTTCTTTGTTTTAACTCCTTGAATGATTGTGTTTATATTAACAAAGAAGACCATTAGATGGGGCATTAGCAGGTAGTGGAATTACTTCAATGTAAATGACCTAGTTCCTACTTTGTCTTATCATCTGGACCTTAGTAGGTGTAGTTTATTTAATTGGTGATACCTCAAGAAGCTCAACAGAAATAGAATAAGAAGCTCAACAGAAATAGAATCTTCATTCAATCATTCTTTCAGGATCAACACCATGAGTGAACCAAACACCTACCCAATTCCTCTCAATTGTGCCCCTCCAACTCCCGCCAAGTTCAACCTTCCCGTTCAAAACACTAAAGACGAAAAACTTCCTAGGTCTCACTCGGGATATCACTACATGATCAAGGATCACACAGTCGACATAGATCACAACTCATGGATCACAACAGTTAGGCAAAGTTTGAATCAGGTGCGTCCTAATTCTGAACCATCAAAACCCTGCACAATATTCAAGTTCCCAAAAACACTAAAGAACAATGTCGATGATCAGAACAAGTACACTCCTCTTGTTGTCTCAATAGGCCCTTACCATAACTTCTCTAATCCTAGAGGCACAATGAAAGCTATGCAAGATCACAAATGGCGATGTGTTCGCCATCTCCTTTCTCGCCATAAGAATCATGATCGTGCTAGCCAAATCTTGGATGAGTGTCTTGTGGCTCTTAAAGCATTGGATAGTGAAGTGAGGAGTTGTTACTCGGAGAATTTGTACCATGTGGATTCTAAAAGACTTGCTTCCATTATGTTGATGGATGGTTGTTTTATTATCTATCTCCTGTTGAAGCAAGTGGAGAATGATGAGGTTGAGGAGGAGGAAGATGAGCTTGTGGTTGTGATAGAGGATGGTAAGGGGAAGGCTAAATTAGAAACTGATGCAGGGAGAGTAGAATTGGAAATTGGAAAAGGGGAAGAGGATATAGATGATCCTTTGCTAGGGATGTCATGGATACGGAACCTTGTAGTTTTTGATCTTTTGAAACTTGAAAACCAGATGCCTTTTTTTGTCATTCAAACCATTCTTGATTACATCAAAACCCCGAGAGACAAAAATTTGGACCTTGCTAGTCTCGCACTGAAGCTCTTTCACGGTATCCATCCGAACAAGTCCAAAGCATTCACAATACTTCCTGCTAATCAAATACACCATCTTCTACATCTCTTTCATTCATCTCTGATTCCGAGAAAATACAAATCATCAGCCAAAACAACATCAGAGTGGATATCGAGTGCAACAAATTTGTTAAGGTTTGGTATCAAATTTGTGAAGAAAGAGAATGCAGAATGCTGCTTGGATGTAACATTTAATGATGGAAGAATCGAGATACCCCCATTGCAAGTCTATGATTATTCAAAATCTCTTTTTAAAAACCTTATTGTGTTTGAGCAGTGCTTCCCTGATGTTGGCAAATACTTCACAAATTATGCAAATTTCATGGAGTGCATCATTAGGTCAGTGGAGGATGTGAACTTGCTAAGCTCAAAGGGGATTGTGCTTAATAGATTTGGAACTAATGAAGTAGCAATGGATTTCTTTAAAAGGGGCAATATACAGTATGCTTCTGAAGGAAATTATTTGGCCGAGGTGTTCATCAACGCGAAGAAATATCAGGATTCAAAATGGCGCAAATGGCGAGCTCAGTTGATGAGTAAATACTTGAGCAATCTGCAGGCAAGTTTTGCTTTTATGGTTGTGGTGTTGCTGTTGGTTCTTGTAGCTGAGCACTCATTTTTTGCTGCTTGTTGGTTTTTTTGTCCTCCGTAGCTTTTTTGTTCACCTTGGAAATTATTGAGAGGATGATATGTTAATTGCTTCTTATACATTGATTTTAAATAATATTTTATCTGTCAAATCTCATGATATTAGGTTAAACTTTTGTTTGCTTGGCCATTGGGTTTATGATTCTGTACATTTCATCTTGGTTTATTCAGGTTTGAATTGATTTCTGTCGTGGTTCTCTTAACTACTAGTATAGAATTTTGTGTATGATTTTTCAGTGGCCATAATGTTGCATATGCATAATATAGGGATTGTTTTGTACACTGTAATTGGCTGCAGTTCATTTTACAAGAAATGGTTTATTTTGCAACTGCTATCGCAAAAACAAAAACAAAAACAAAAACAAAAACAAAAACAAAATAAAAAATAAAAAATAAAAATAAAAAACTAACTTTCATTACCTGATAATCAAATTTGCTACAAATTTAGTTGTTTTTCATTTTGTCGATGCGAATTGTAACTAAGTTAGGAATCTCGGTGTCACTTCATTTTGCATATGTAAATTCACTGCTAAATGTCTTTTTTTGGTAAATGAAAGAACACTGCTAAATGTCTTGCTAACAGTATGATGAGAGATTTTCTGCTTGCTATCTTTTAATTTTTTCTGCTTGAACATATTGGCAATTGCAAAATTCATGGTTTGATGGACAATTCAATACCAAGTAAAAAAGACAAACAATTTTAATACGATCAACTGAAAAAGAACATAACCTAAACTACTGTAATGTATTAAAGATGATGTTCCTATGAAAGCAAAAATATTAGGATCTAGGATCTTGTTACACGCATCCTTACATAGATTATGGAATTAATAAAATTAATAAAAAGTAGAACGTGAGCTGTGGTTGACAAGCAAATTTTACCCTTGGGCGAGCATGCCCTACTAACCGTGAACCCCTTTATGGGCCTGTTTAAATGATGGATACTGCTGGCCCTTCAGAAATTTAGCATAAGAGATAGAACTATATGGGCCTTCAGTGCCGTATTTGCCGCACAGATTCAAGATGCGAACTATCGCCACAATACCATTCGAAAGCATTGCATCTCTCTAAACAGCATAGGTTCGAGGTTCTCCTACTTCTTTACATCATGCCTATCTTCTCTGTTTGATTGTTTTAGTCCACAAAAGTCCTCACTTTTTAACTCTTAATTTAAAGTAAAATCACTTGGATATAGTATATGTTGGGGAATTTCAGTCTCCCCATCTACTACGATCTGCGCAACTCGGAAACTAACCCACAATCAATAAGATAGAAAATAACCACAACCAAGAAGAAAGAACACCGAGATTTACGTGGTTCGGTCGACCAACTTCGACCTACGTCCACGAGCAACAATACGAGAAATCCACTATGTATCAGGAAGAATTACAAAAGGAACCACTCAACTCTCATCTCTTAATCTCTCAACCTCACGTACATAATCAACTCTCATATTATCTTCAAAGCTCTCTCCTTACAATCTTTTGAACGGACAAAGACTGCGAAACTCTCTCCTAATGATGTAATCTTTTGCACTGATAAAGACTATGAAACCCTCGCCTCTCGCACAATATTCCCGAATCAGGCTATGCCCTCTGCTAAGCCTAGATTACAAGAATATTGGCTCTCTCTCCTTTGCTTGGTTCTTTCTCCAACAATAGAAGAATATATATAAGGAAACCAAAATCATATCTCTAGCCTAACTTCCTAATTAGAATAGGATTCAAACTTCTAATCATGATAAAAACCAACCTCCTAATCATGATAGATCTCTAACCCTATCTAAAGTTATACAAAGAATCAAAGACACAATCCTAACAATCTTCACCTTGGATTTGATTCCCAAACTACCTAGAAGATATATCATTGCCGTCTTGAAATTTTGTCTCTCATGCTATAGTCTTCTATTTCTTTCGCACTTCAAATCAAAGCACTTGCACTCTAACTGGATGTCTTGTGGCCCTCGCTATCATCTGCTTCGCCGTGACGCATCCACCTCTCTTGTGCGCACCAAGAGATCTTCGCCACCTCTAACATTAGAAATAAATCAACCATACTTCTCCTCCCAAACTGAACTTGATAGAAGTCTTCTCCCACTTGTTGTCCTCGTACTCCACATGCATTTCTTATCTCGAATTATATCAATGCACCTCTCCTACTCCACACTACGAGCTAGATGCCTCTATCTCTTCCATCACTTGGTTTGGACCGAATAAGCACACTCATCGTCTTCAAGTCCAATGCCACCATCTCCATCAGCATGTGTGTCACTCTGTTGTGCCTGCTTGTAAACTCTACCTAATTTGGCACTATCCCCCTCGAGTCTACACACCAACCAACTACTGCTCCTGCGATGACTCTGAATAATTATATGCTAACAACTCTATTGCTAGAATCACATCTGATTCTCTATACCAGTCTCATCCGTCACATACAGGTTTACCCTATCTGCCATCAGATTTGTCTTGTCATCACCATCATAACTTTTCAGCACTTTCTGACCAATCTGAACAAAATCTAAAAAATCAAACCCTCACATCGCGTTAAGAGCACTCTAAAACTTAGGAATCAACTCCTGAATCACTAAAATCAACCTCCGATTCACCAATCTCTCGATAAAACTATCTGGACCACCCGATGTGCATCCACAACACCAAACACCTAACAAAACTCCACATCAAATCAGCAGGCCACAATTAGACAATCAGATCACGTGAATTGCTTCTCATAATTCTTTCATGTGGACCCCACCGGCTAAATTTCTTTTCTTTCCACACGGGTGAATCTCCTCACGTGCTGCTACTTTGTCGACTCTTGCACGCGAACAAACAAACCAAAAACCACCTATGTTACCGCTCTTGTCGTCGCCCGCTACAGTATTTCCTGCTGCAATACTTTTTTTATTCATCTTGATTCTTGTTAACGCCGCCGATCTTTACTTTTGTACGACGCCTATCTTGCGAACACGCTCCCAAATCCCTCATCGTCGCTCTGATACCACCGTTGGAGAATTTTAGTCTCCCTGCATACTGCGATCTGCGTAACTCGAAAGCTAACCCACAATTAATCAATAAGATAGAAAATAAACACAATCAAGAAGAAAGAACACCGAGATTTATGTGGTTTGATCGACCAACTTCGACCTATATCCACGGGCAACAATACGAGAAATCCATCGTGTATCAGGGAGAATTACAAGAGGAACCACTTAACTCTCGTCTCTCAATCTTTCAACCTCACATACATAATCAACTCTCATATTATCTCCAAAGCCCCCTCCTTACAATCTTTTGAACGGACAAAGACTGCAAAACTCTCTCCTGTGATGTAATCTTTTGCACGGATAAAGATTACGAAACCCTCGTCTCTCGTACAATATTCTTGAATCAGGCTACGCTCTCTGCGAAACCTAGATTATAAGAATATTGACTCTCTCTCCTCTGCTTGATTTTTCCTCCAACAATAGAAGAATATATATATGGAAACAAAAACCCTATCTCTAGTCTAACTTCCTAATTAGAATATGATTCAAACTCCTAATCATGATGAAACACAATCTCCTAATCATGATATATCTCTAACCATATCTAATTCTCATGAAGTTATACAAAGAATCAGCCCCACAATCCTAACAGTATAAACAAGCATGAGCCATATCCAATAATTTCCTTTAAAATACAGGAAATGCATAAATAAGATTATATGGTTTGTTATCACCAAGCTACAGAATTGCTCTCATTAATTGATTGAGGTTACTCATCTACTTGCTTGAGTCTTCGATGCATAAAACAATACAATGATTGATTGAGGTTCCTCATCCCTAGTGCAACTAGCGACCATTATTGTTCTGAGTTGACAAATGATAAATACATAATAGTAAATACATACATTCACATAACTATACATGGGCTACCACACAAATTTAATAAAGGACACATAAATTACAGAGATGCCCCATCCCTATGCACATGGTTTGTTCCCTGCTCGATCTACTTGCTACTTGGAATAAAAAAAAAAAAACTGTTGAGAGATAACAAGAAAATAATAGCAAGAAGCTAGAATATCACTTGTAGAGAATCTGATCATGATAACAATTACATTTTTAATACAACAAAGACTCACTACAGCCACAAACCAAATACAATAGCACATAGATTAGGTAGGTTATTAAACACACCACCGAATAAAACGAGTCTTGTTCATCTTGTCCATAAAACAAAAAATAATCCCATATCTTTTACAGCACTGACAACATATATCCATGCACATATATATATGAAAATAAAGTAAGAACAAACACGTAGTGCAAACACACAATATACCAGATGATGAGGCTGTGCTCAATTCAGATCGGACTCGAGCCCAGTGTTGGCATTTCTTGACCAGGATCCTGAATGAGCAAAGCTTTGGTTCTTTCCTTAGCTACGGCGCTTGCATTTCTCCATAGCCCTTGGAGCTGATATCAATGAGAAAAATGTTAATTATGCCACTATATATAGATTAATGATAATGTAATTAACCTATACTAAGGATTAATTAAAGCTAGACACCCTCTTGATATTGGGTGTACGTGGTCACACATTTTCCAAACTATTTAAATTATTAACACTTACATCCATGAACTGTATGCAATGATTATTTCCTTGTTAGTTTGAGATGTCAAATGAGAATCACTGATGAATACTTTGTCTCGGTTTAATTTTTTTATTCCTTTTTAGAAAGTGGAGGGCGTCTCATATGGGTCCCCTAACCTCTTTATTACTTACAACGAGCGTATTGTTACGTGATTCCCACATGACATTCTCAATATAACACAAAGTTAATAATGTTGTTTGGAGTTAATAGGGTGCAGGTGGTAATAAAGTAGTTTAGGAGATAAAAGCAGCTACTCCCCAAAATACAGAAATATGACGTAAACGACTATTACTGCATACTAACTAACTAAATGATAATAATAAATGAGGATAATATACTCACCAAGTCCAATGGCTTCTGAGCCCTTCATAATCCTCAAACGCTTGCACGATTCAACAAACATTCTGTTTAATTCAACATAATTTAAAGTTGAGTAAATATAACTTTTCTTATAATCGAAGTTTTAAGCTTTTTTCATGCATGAAAAAATGGTAAGGAATTAATTAGATAAAGGAAACTTACTCCCAAGGCACATCACCAACAAGCATCCAGTCTCCATCCTTGTCTTCATAAGTGGGCACATACTCTGAACCGTTCAAGAGATCCATAAGTTTGCTTTCATTCATGAAATCTCTCCCATTCATTCCTTGAGACCCACAGTTTCCTGTTTGTTTAAAGTCAATGAGGGTAATTAGTAACTTAATTAATTAATAAACTTGGAATAAAGAGGGACAGATAAGGGCAATTATAGCTTAGCATAAAATATTAATTAATATTAATTAAGTCTATAAAACTTGTGTTAGATCATAGCCACAACCGGCAATAAGCATCTATTCAGTTGTAAAATAATAAGTAGATCCTAATTTGAAGAAGGCATAAAACATATGGTTTGTACCGTTTTGAAGCTATGAGAATATTACATTAAAAAAAGAGATTTGCTAGGGTACACAATCTATCTACTACCTAAATGTTCCCTTATTCTTATCAATTCTTCCTTTTACCATTTCTAGGATCTTGTGTAAGAAGCTTTATCATAATTCCAAAGGTTCAGTATTACTAAAAAAATCTAAGATGATATCAGAGCTATCAGTTTGAAATCTTATGTGACGTACATTTAAGACCCGACCATATTTCGATTCATAATATGCAATCTGTGGAAACATGCTAAACCAAAAACTTATGGTTTGAGATAATAAAATGGACTTTCTAACTTTTCTGCCATTAATCCCTACCAAAGTTTTATACTTATTCTCTTTCATCTTTGAGCATACCCCTCATTTTATTCTTGTATACATACTAATGAAAATGATGGCGGTAAAAGTCAAAGACCTACACTAATATAGTAGAACAATCCACGTGCCTCAAGAAGCTAGCCCTGTATATATAGTTCAAGTACAGATCTATAAGTACTACATATTATATTTGTAATAATTAGACCGGCAATGAGATCAAGTAACAGCAATTAATCAATCGCATCATCATTTGTTTAAGAGTAGACAAATAAAGTACATCTCTAAAGCCTAAAACCGGATATATAGACTAGTATAATCCCATGCATTCAAATGTATACAAAAGACGCCCAAAATTAATTAATTATGGTTGCAAGATATAATGTCAACACACCGCAGTAGGGTACAGAGAACTGCCGACCCGGCCCCTAAACCAGAGTGGAACAGCTACCCATACTCAACACATAACTCTGGCAATCACATGTTGCATGTACATGCTACTGTTTGAACTAGTGGATACAATATCTTCTATTTTGTATTCTGCCAACAAATTAACAGGTGTAGGGGCTACCAATATATATATCTTATCCAAATTAATAGGGTTGATTATACACGCGCACCCTTTGCTACATAACATGGTCATTTTATCATCCCTAGACATTTTATTAGCGTATACGCATAGTTATCCCTGTATGTTCAAAACCTAAAAGAGAAATAGGGGATAACACTCAACACAGAAATATCAAGATATCTCTCTCTGTAACTCATTGACAACACGTGTGTGAGCATGTTAAGCATTCTTTTCATGGGCTAAATTTTGGACCCACGAAACGGTTTTAAATATGCTTTAGAAATTCGTTCTAAGTAAAATTTGAATCAGGGTTGCCCGGGCACCAAAACTTTGAAGTCCTGGTGAGCGGCGAGGGGGAAAAGTTTTAGCGTTCTAACACAAATAACAAGAAGATAACTCCATTTGGGGAAAACGTTTAGAACATAACAAGGGGCTATCCCACTGGCTATATATGTGCAATATATTAACCTAAATCAACATCAGCAGACTAGATTGGATGATGAGACCAAATTTTACTTTACGTACCAATGGTGAAGGAGCTGAACATTTTCTCAAGTGCCATGTAGAGCTCTTCATAGCTGCGATACATCTTGAGATCAACCTTCCGGAGATAAGGAGCGCCGTCCATGCTCACCTTGACGAAAGCCACTGCTGCATTAGTGGACTCCTCTTTTTTCCCTTTCTCAGATTGGACGGTCATGATGTTCTTGCGGAATGATCGAACGGGTGGCCATCCCACCACTTGTGCCCTAACATTAGCCCAAAAAAAAAAAAAATCCATTTTCAGTATTGCTTAATTTCTAAAAATATATAGCATTGTTTTTGTTTTTTGATTCAGTTGAACCCCACACAAAGTTTTACTATGTGTTAGATTATATGCTAGATCTCAGCATGTGATGATTTTCGTTGAGAACTTTTTTATTAAGATAATGCTAGTTAGGTTTCTTATATGCTTTGTATCATCTCATGTGCTTGAAATCAACATTTGATTTTATGGCAGTTTTTTTATGGATTAGTATATTCTAGATTGTATATATATTAATTTTGATAATAGAGAATGGGTGTATCTTCATATATAGGGGACCACTTATTTGGATTCTTTTAGCCATTTCCTTTTTCTTTTTTTCCATTTTTACTTCATCACCTGTGTTCTTCAAATATATAATTCAATCAGTACATATATAATCTTAAATCCCCCCCAACCTCAGTTGTAAAACTTCCCATAGATAAACGAATAGGCTTCTTACGAGCTACAACTACGTATTTATTTAATTATACCGATTGAGAGTACGTACGTTAAATTTTCTTTTGATCCAATGACATATATAATTTCTAGCTGTACCAGGTTAATACTAGAACTTCTACTACTTGGAAAAAAAAACACTTTATTGTGATAGAAAATTAGGCATTGTCAATCTTATCATTAAGTACGAACAAAAACATAATGGAAAAAGTCATTCTCAAGAATATGACCAACATAAAACTGTGTTCAGTAGCTAGTACATACAGACCACCAGATCGTGTTCTACCTAATTAACTGACCAAAACATTAAAAAAAAAAAAGATATGTAATTAAAACACAAGAACAAAATAAATATTGATAAAATATAATAAATATGAACTTAAATTACTTGGGAGCCGGAGGCTTAGCAGGATCATTAGCAGAAACAGCAGCAGTAGTCAGCAGACTCTTCTGACTGGCGGCCCTCTTCATCCCTTCACCTCCATTGATCCCCTTCGAGTCCGCCGCCGTCTCGAGCTTCAGCTTCAAATCTATCGTCTCCTCGAACCCTCTCTTCCCCGAACTCTTCACCTCCCCTCCCTCCCCTCCCCCTCCCCCTGATCCCCCCGGCAGCCCCAGCCTCAGCTCCGTCGCCTCAAACTCCATCGTCGCCATTTCCTCCAAAGTCTTTTCGAGATCCTTCTTTGTAATACTATTTATTGTTATAAACCTTTTAATTTCTTGACGTTTTAGTAACAAGAGAGAGAGAGTGTGTGGCAAGAGAGAGAGAGAGAGCTTGTGAGCCCTTGCGGTGTGGGAGTATATAGAAGTGCTCGGAGGGCACCACCCCACCAACGGGGGCGCAACACGTGTCCACTCACATGGTTGGTTGGATCTCCCGCGAGTATAACGGGGGGTTGAGCTGATGCATGATGACGTCATGCTCTGCGTAGAGTTTGGGAGAAAAAGTCGGCGGTCTATTTTTTTATTTTTATTTTTATTTTTTTTGTGCGTGTGTTAAAAAGTTGGTTTGTGGACATATTTTCCTCTCGCTGTAAGCGTGACCGTCGATTGGGCATCATTGAGTTTCCTTTGTTTTTGCGCGTCGCCCCGTTATATTGTGCTTATTTGCACATCTGCAATTTCTTCGAACTTTACCCCACTTCAAAAATCTCTAACCCCAGTAATGTATATATTTGGTTTGTTCAGCCTTATTTGTTAATTAATTAAATTAAAATGACATTATAGCTTTTGTTGCATGCGTTATTGTATTATTGTTTGAAGGGCTGCAAGTGCAATGGCTTGTAATGAAATGTAATTCATAGTTCTCAGATCAAATTTTTATTTACAGTTTAGCAGAAAATATGCAAAGATAAACCAAGAAGATCTATAGTAATATATTGCGCTCGTAATCGCCGAGCAATATTCTGTGGTTGCAAGAGATAGGTTTTTTTAAGTGGCACTGTAACCTAAAATACTGCACCACCACCTAACATTTCGTTAAAAAAAATATTCAGATTAAATACAAAACATGTGACAGAATGCACATGAGCTCGAATCATGGGCAGTATTTTTCAGAGATATGACCATGGATTTGTTACATTTGTAATACGATAAAAACTTAATTTGTAAACTCTCTCGGTGACTACGCCACAAAAGTTAGCGTATGTATATATGTATATACTAAACTATCAACTGTAATTTTATTTAATAAAATAAGTTATCAAGATACAGTAACGATGAAGTTCACTGATGATCCAACGGGAGTAACAAATATGTGTTCCATGACTAATGTATTTTTGACAACTTATTTAGTAAAATAAACTCTCAGGACATTCATATTTTAAAACTAATGAATTATGCATTCAAAGGCTCCTAAAATATAAGATAAAAACGAGTATTTGGTACAAAGAGCTAATGGAATCCAAATTAAGGAATTGGGTGGGACCCGCATGTAGAGGGGGGTGGGGACAGGTCAGCGGCCGGATCGTGTGGTGGGGGGACCAAAGGTCCATGTGCCTCTGCTGGCATGTCGTCAAACCCAGGCCCCCATGTGCACCGGGCTTGGGCCTCTTTTCCCTCTTTTAGGTCCCTGGCGCCCTTTATTACCCACTTCCATGTGCTCCCCTAGAGTCTCATTTTAATTAAACTAGTCCCCATCCCCTAATCAAGCTTTTAGCTCGTTTTTCCTTGATTTTCAATATGTTAATTGTTCGAGGTTTTTTTTTATAAACTCAAAATTTTTACTCCCATTTACCCAAATAAAAAACCCATCTAAATCTACATGTTCCCATAAATCCCCATATTCAAAGTTTGTTTTTATTTAGACACAAAATATTGATACAGAGTTGTAACTGCATACAATAGGATATAGTTACGTATTGTAGAATGCATAACTACTTGTTATAGGATGCACAGCCTTATACCTATCGTATGTAGCTATATAACGTTTATTCTATGTTAATTTTGGATTTAGAGGTAAACAAACTTTGTACTTTGGGTTTATTTGTACATACAGATCGAACTAGATGGGTTTTTTGGTAAATGGAGTCACACTTAAGATTTATAAGAAGAAATCCTAATATTATTGCCCAACTTTATTTCCGAAGCTAGTAGTTTCACGCAACATATTATTTTTAGGTATTGAAAAAAAGGGTAAAGACTCTTTATTAAGGGGATGGCATTGTTTGACTTATAGAGAGAGGGCATATTAATCCCATGACTCTGCTTATTATGATTCATGTGGGTTCACGCACCGCCCCTTTCTCCTTTGTTTAAAGGAAGAAAACGTCAAGGAATCATGAGCTCTTTAATTTTTCAGAAAGTTGAACTCATGGCTTACCACTGTAATTCTCTCTCAAATAATAATAATAATCTAGCTAGTCATGACTCCCGTAAAAGTTAGATGATCCTATATTAAATATTGACAATAGTTTGATGTACGAAAAAGTTGAAAAGAAATCTTTTGAAGCACTAAATAGAACTATATAAGCTTTTATCACTACGGTACAAGTATATATATTTTGTAAAATTTTAGATGGAGATGACTTAATTAGAATCGGGTAACCTAGTAGCAATTTCAATGGTTTGAAGGAACAACTCAATATGAACTAAAAATAATAATAATCAAAAATCGGTTAAAATTAATGAATTGGTTGCAATTTGGTAGATATCAGTATATCACGAGGTTCTTAGGCCATTCATTCCAAAGATTCCAGATCTATCATTTTTTTCACGAGATTGATTAATTACCAAAGTTTTTATTTCTTCAAATTATTCAGAGCCTTCATTTATTCAGAATATTCCAAAAACTTGACTGTACCCTTGTTGGTGAATAATTAGTACAGCTCATTGAGACAAAAGGTACAAGAATTTGCGATGCTAAAGCCACAAGTGCGGATCGTTAATACTCCGGACGAAGCACTGAAGTGGACGTTACAAAGTTCACACGTGCGAGAGCCCTCCAAGCGCACAGCAAGTGCATGTGCACGAGTGCCTCCGATTAAATGCAGAAACAAAGACAAAATTTTAGGTGGAGGTCTCTTTTATGCTCATACTTCTTTGATGTTTTTGGCTATTCTGAGCTTTCCATTTGCTATTGCTTGGGCTTAAGAAAGCAAGGGGATACGATTAGTATCAAATTATATCCGTGTTTTTTCGGGTATAAGGCATTAATTAATTTCCTCTTTTTTTTTCATGAGAAATAAAGAGATTTGTATCACTAGATTGGTATCGGCATGGAAGTTAATAGATTTTGTGATTTTTGTCATTATTTAAGCCTTTTCATGTCAAAAGTCTCCAGCTACACATGGAATGTGTGTCTTTATAAATGTCTTGACAAAATTGCAAGACAAATGTCAACTTAAACATCAAACTTTGCTAAATTGGTGTTAAATTTTTGATAGGGAAAATTATGAGCAGAAGAGGAGTACACCATAAATCTAAGAGGCCAATGACTTTGGGTATAAGAGATCATCGAGATAGAATTAGTAAGTTAGTAACAACTTATTTCCATAATTTTCTTGGCAACCGTTTGACCATGTTCGATAATCTAAACTCCCAACCCCACAAACTTCTGAAATCTCAATAAACTCCAAACAAATACTAGGATTGCAAAAAATTTCCGAAAACTTTTCACGTTTTACAAATAACTTTCATGACGATGTCGGTCCATTTTTAAGATCTAAATGCATCACCAACACAAAAAGTGGACCGGCGCTGTCATGCATGAGGCTTATCTGCAAAATGCAAAAACTTAGTGTAAATTTTCTGCAATTCAATACTCAATGAGGGTTTAGTGCAATGGTCGAAGCTATTGAGGATTTATTACAAAACATGAAATTTTTTGAGGGTTTAGTGTAATTTACCCTTTAAACTATTGTCTCGATGCCTTTTTCACCAAACTTTTCAGTTCATATTCAACTATCTTAATCTGAACGCGTAAATGCTACGTGTAATTTTTTGAGGGTTTAGTGTAATTTTTTGAGGCTTATCTGCAGTCTACGCATCGATGACTTTGCACATTAGATAGAAGAGGGTTTTTTCTTTAGACCAAGTTTTACTCTGATTTATGTTTATATCTAAGTATTTTTATATCTTGAAACTCAATTAAATTTCTTTTTTTATCTTTAAACTCAGATACTATAATTTATATTTAAAGCATATTGTATTTAATACTTTAGAAGATAAAAACTCCAAAATATCCCCACATCTCCTCAGAAGTACTCTCTCTCTCTCATATGGAATTAAAATCAAAGTTATGACTCTCTCTCTCTCTCATATGGCATTAAAATCAAAATTATGAAACTAAAATTAAAATTTTTGATCTATAGTATTATTAATTATTGTTATTTGTAATAAACAATGGTGAAGAATCATAATAATCATGTGAAAAATAGTGATAAAGAAAATGACAAATTAGTGCTAGCTATAATTGTCTCAAATGCTTATGTGAATTTATGCTACAAAATTAGGAGTTGAGGAATTGGGAGAATATATATACCGTAAAGTACAAAAAAAAAAAGAGAGATGAATCATCAAAAAAATTTACTATTTAAACATTAGAAATTAAGAGGGCTGAGGAGTATTTAATGGGTCTATGAAAGTTGAAGAAGTAAACACGAGAGCGAAGGAGGTGGGAGAGAATTAAATGAGAACGAGAAGGGTGAGGGGTTATTTGAAAATTTTTAGGAGGGGCCACATAACTATGAAGTGTATTTTAGAATTTGTGTTTCAGGATAGATACACAAAGACTATTGGGTCTAAGATACAAACAAATAATTGGGTTTAAACATAAATCTTGTTAAACATTTGGGTCTAAAGACAAAAATCCTAGATAGAATTCAAACGTTACTCTCTCCTGAGTTCACTTAGGTCCGAGTAGCCCTATATATACGAGATTTTATTCTCATGATCTTTCAAATTAGTTGTTTCATTTTCCAAAAAAGACACTTTCACCCTCAACATGCAAATTCTCATCAACCCATGCATGTCTGCTAGCACCATAACTAATTAACCTATGATCGGCTATCTGACATCAATAATAGCCCAATTATAT
Organism: Asparagus kiusianus; assembly: GCA_022839385.1. Lineage (NCBI taxonomy): Eukaryota > Viridiplantae > Streptophyta > Magnoliopsida > Asparagales > Asparagaceae > Asparagus > Asparagus kiusianus. The sequence goes on from BQKN01067341.1 coordinate 298,242, forward strand.
GTCAACAATGGAGATGCTACAACAAAAAAGATAAAACATTAGCCCTTTTTATACGTTTCCCTTGCAATCGTTGGAAACAAATCAGATGTACGGATAGTAGCGAGAAAAGATCAAGGCCCTTGCAAGTTGCAACTACACACCATTCCCCTAAAAGATCATGCATCTCCTCAGCAAGTTGGCTGCACGTACTCTTCAATAATTTGAGACACATTGGGTCCATGAGTTTATGTGCTTGATTAAGATCTAATAACGACTTCCTTCTTGATTTAGAACAATGTAGGTCCTACGCGTAATCTGTAAGGGCCGGGATGGGAAGTGCATGGCCATGGCATGGAAGGCAAACATCATGGGCACTTAAAAAGGACCATCCCCCATGAAAAGGACGGGGAAAAAAAAGAGAGAAAAAAAACATACAAGGGACCCTATACAAAAAACCATACACCGAGGTGAGGAGTCAGAACAAAACACTGTTGATGAACATATTAACCTTCCGAGTGGTGTTAGGGGCACACCCCCCAACCATAGCCTCTACCACACCTTCTCTCCCTCTATAGTGCATTGGGCCCCACAATAAATTTTAAAATAAAATTTGTTGTGAGGCCCAATGCACTATAGAGGGAGAGAAGGCGTGGTAGAGGGTGTGGTTAGGGATGTGCCCCTAACATTTCTATTAACCTTCTAATTGTACTGGTGCAATTTTGATAGTTATCTTGATGAGATACTCTGATTTGTTTGATACTGTTTGTGCTAATATTATATATTGTTTCTATGGATTTAGGGCGTGCATGGCAACTCCACGCTAATCTGATTAAGATTGATCACATTTAGGAGTGATACGTGATGAGGATTGACCAGAAATAATATAGTTAATAAAAAAAAACCTCTTTAAAAAAAAAAAAAAACGGTTCAATATTTAACCGGTTGACGAGCACATTTTTAGCACTCAAGAATGGTTCTATTAAATCGGGTTAGAGCAAAAGTTGCCAAAGATGCTTGACGGTAAGATAATTTTCAATTAATGTTTAATTTTCTCTCTTTTTTGTTAGTCTAAGTGTGTAGACCCGAAGCTGCAATCGAGAAGACGAAGAAAACAGTCAGAAGACTATGCGGTCGACCGCAGTGGCAGATCCGATCGACCTCGTGCACTGCAGGAGACTGAGAAGGATTTTTCGCTCTGGTCGGTCGACCGACGTGGCCGCTGCGGTCAACCGCAAATGTGCACAGGACACTGTAATGATTTTTTCTCTCTGGCCGGTCGACCGACCTTGGTACGGCGGTCGACCGCGACGCTGTTTCCCTGTTTCTTATCCTGTTTGGCTAGGGTTTGTTATAAATACCCAAACGTTTTTAGGGTTTGGAGGACACGAAAAAGAGAGCTTTTTGACTGCAAAAAAGAGTGAGAATCTCAGAGAGATAAAACCCTAGTTTGAGAGCTTGTATTCTTCTTCAACTAATAAAAGAGATTGTGTGGTGTGGCTCCTGAGGACGTAGGCACGTTGCCAAACCTCGTTAAATCTGTGTGTTAGTCTCCTTTACTATTTTTGCAAGATTAGATCTTTATTTGTGGTATTATTCCTACTTTCCTACTTTCAACACAAGGTACGGAAGGACAAATGCTCGATTGATGGTTTCGAATCCCCAACATTTTTTACTATATGATTTTCCATAAAAGCATACTTTTTCCGATGAAACAAGGCAACAAACAAAAGGAGAGGGGGTCATCCGATGGGGACTTACCCTTTCTCACGTGTCTTGGACCACCACCGTGGAATTTATCAGAGAACATCACACGTGTGGAGTGACATGATGTTACATACCGAGCCATAAGTGCCATGCCTGATGACCCATGCTTTTGTAAAGCGACACATCGCTGCCCGCTGTTATCTCAGAGTCTTACTCTTGTCTCTTTGGAACGCACCAGCATCGTGACCAAAATTGTGGACCTATAATGAGACCCGATGAGGCTCTCTCTCTCTCTCTCTCTCTCTCCTTCCAATTATCAAGCAACACTAGAGAAAACTTTGGGAGGATGATGAATTGAATAATAATGAGTCATGACCCTGGAACTTGGCACATCATGTTCATACTCCTAAGGTAGAATTAGGGGAGGAGATATCTTTCGTGGGGACCAAAAGAAGTAGTGAGGAGCTAAGATGTTTATGTGTGTTCTATTTTTGGTAGATACTTTTGATTTGGTGGGATTGGTCTGCAATTAGTATGTTCTTTGCTTTTTGGGTAATCTATATTAACATAAAGAACACATTGCCACATTGCCAACTGTAAACAGGTAGAGGCAAGTTGCAGATCTTGCACTCTTTTGTGAGTCGATCTGTTTACAAATTTATTATTAAGATGTAGTTATAGGGTTGTGGACTATAGTACTTGCATATATACTTAGGAATGCAGCATGCGAGACTGCATTAAGACTAGTCTAATTGTTTATATACAATTTTGAGATACCTTCGATGTCCTACAAGATGATAAAAACAAGAGAGAGTTAGAAAGAAAAATCTAGCCGTGCAGTGCTTTCAAAGAACTAAAAGCTCTATTTTAGAAATTGCGAAGAACAAGGCTAGGAGGAGGAGGCCATGATTTAGTTATGAGTTAAACCGGTTCTATTTTGATTAAGGTAAGAGGTGGATCAAAATAGAACTAGTTTAATGATCATTTATAGTTATTGGCTTAGGAAAAACCAGGTTAGGGTGTTTTTTGCCATAAGTAAACTATGAACAATTGCCAAACACCCATAAGTTTTCACATGTTTCCAAACTAATTAAGTAGACACGCTCTACATTTGCAGCTGAGCTATAGCCTATATATGCATGAATCGGAAACAAAATCCCCAGACAATATTCATATTCATATTTAATCGCTACGTACAAGCCGTAGCGCAATAAAGGACTAAATATATATGAAGAGATAAAGATCGATGAACCCTCTTTAACCCCACAGAATTAATATAATTAGCAGCGTACGCATCCATCTACATTAATCATCACATACAGTTGAGAAATAGACTGTTCCAATTCTGGAGGGCTAGCACTAGCAGACATTGATCCAAGGTTAACATGTTCTGCGGTCTGTCCCCGGTGTCAAGCTCGTCGCCCGTGTCATCGGTCTCTGTCCGTTCAAAAACCTATAGCTAGCTTTTATTATGGGCATTCAATTCAGTGCGCATACCTGTAACCGTACGCAGACGATAAGAGAGAGAGAGAGAGAGAGAGAGAGAGAGAGAGAGAGAGAGCATTTGGACCTATATATGTATCGCTATCTAGTGAGCTGGCGGAGGATTTAATCTG
>BQKN01067341.1:301940-427897 GCA_022839385.1 Asparagus kiusianus
TTCCTTATCTTTTTTCGGCGATTGTTTTGGTTTCTCGAGGCACAACAATTGGTATCAGAGCTCGGGCTACGCTTGGGCTATTTTGGAGGAGTAGATCGCTTTGGAAGTTCGTCTAGGGCTTCAGTTGGTGATAAAGGTGGGATCTTTTTGGTAAAAATCTCATCTTTTTCAGTTTGGATCTATTTCTCGTTTGTTTCCGCATTGGTTTGGTGGTGCTTTGAGATATATGGCTGAAAAAGATAAAAGTGGGGAGGGTTCTTCTGGTGTGAAGGCCGTCCAAAGTTTGAATATACATTCTATGAAGATAGATGTGGAAAAGTTCAACGGCACAAATAATTTTGGACTTTGGCGATGCGAAGTCATGGATGCGCTAAATGCGCAAAATTTGGAAGATACATTGGAGTTGGACGGGAAACCGGCCGACGTTGAAGAAAAGGTTTGGAATAAAATGAATAGAACGGCGTGTGGTGTGATTAGGTCTTGCCTTACCCAAGACCTTAAGTATGATGTGATGAATGAAACTTCGGCAAAGAAGATTTGGGAGGTCCTAGAGGGCAAATATTTGACGAAGAGCGTCGAAAATCGTTTGCATTTGAAGAGGAGGCTTTATCGCTTCCAATTGAAGAAGGGGACATCCATTGGTGATCACATGATCCACTACACGAAGCTACTTGCAGATTTGGCGAATGTAGATGTCAAGATTGAAGATGAGGACAAAGCATTGCTGTTGTTGAGTTCCTTGCCCGACGAGGAATATGAGACCTTCGTCCTCACTCTTATTAATGAAAAGGCATCTCTTTCATATAGTGAGGTCACCGCAGCCCTTGTGAACTATCAACTTCGAAAGAAGGACAAGGAGACTTCCATTGAGCCGGTTGCGGGGGCATTGGTTGCAAGAGCTAGAAGTCCAAACCGTGGAAGAAGGTCGCAGTCTAGAGGGGGGCATCCTGCAGTTGGTAAGAATCAGTGTGCCTTTTGTAGAGAGGATGGACATTGGAAAGTCGAATGCCTAAAATTGCAAGCTGTGAAGAATAAAGGGAAAGCTATTCAAGCTTCAGAGGTGAACGTTGCCAAGGCTAGTGGCGATGTTTCAGATTCAGATTCTTCGGGCTATTCGTGCCCAGCTCTTCCGTCAGTCGATGTTGCCGACTCCACCGAGTGGATGTTGGATTCGGGTGCTACTTACCACATATGCCCTAGAAGGGAGTGGTTCTCCAGCTTTCAGGAGTTGGAAAGAGGGGATGCTGTTTTTATGGGTAATGATCACAGGTGCCCTATTGGTGGTATTGGTACCGTTCGGATTCGGATGAGTGACGGGATGGTTCGGGAGTTGGCTGATGTGAGGTTCGTTCCTCAACTGAGGAAGAATATCATTTCACTTGGGGTATTGGAGGCATCAGGCTATAGGGTGACTTTGGCGGATTCTCGCTTGAAGGTCACATCAGGGTCCATGATTGTTATGAAGGGCGTCAGGAGGAGTAACTTATACTATTTGCTTGGGAGCACGGTGCTTGATAGAGAGCTGACGACTTCTATAGCTAGACTGTGGCGTTGTTTGGTGCTGGGGTACATTGTTGGTTACACCGTGCACAGATTGTTGAGGAGTGCTATGACCTGCAGATTGAAGTCCTGCGAGCACGTTGGGATGAGCGAGGAGACCGAGGTGGAGTTCAGCACTTCTATCCACCGATCGAGAGGTCTTATTGGAGGTGTTCAGTCAGGCATTGGGGGGCTTTCCGAGGAGGCATCATCGGGAGGTAATCGTTATTTTGTTTCCTATATTGGGGATTGTACTAGGCATATTTGGGTTGCAACCAAGTCCCGTTGGAATAAAGCCCTAGTAGTCCGCAATAGTTGGAAGAAGTGTATGGGCAGAAAGGTTACCAGTCGTACTTATTCTAGTAGGAGTCCTTTCTTGCATTGGTGCCGAGCTCATGGCAGTTGGAGACACTTCAGAGGAGAGGAGACAGTGGGGCGACGTGATGAGATGGCGGATTTAGTGGGCCGTTCTTTTCTGGAGGAGGATCGGCGTTGGTTGTCGAGCAGTGGATCTGGTATTCGGGCTTCGACACGATTGGGCTATCTTATGAGGTTGCCGACTGCTGCGTATAGAGATGTTAGATCTGGTGGAGCTCTTTCAGATTTTGGTTGGCGTCGGATATTTGGCTACCCAGCACTTGGTCACATTGTGGATGTGAGTTTGGATCCGATTGCGCATTTGGGATTCAGGAGTTCATTTGGCTATCAGTTGGGAACTTCTGAGTTTGGTCTGAACAGGTTTGTCACTTTGGACTCTCGGCAGGTGGAGAGTATTGATCAGATCAGAGGGATATCGCAGCGGGTGGAGGTTGATGCTACTTCACATTGGGTGGGGATTTCCTCACATACTCCAGGTCATTCTGCATTGGTTGGGATTCCAGCTGAGGTGACACGGCGTGGGAGTCATTTATTTATGGGTGCAGATGATGAGGTGGTTGATTTGGATGCAGCTGGTGGATATGTTTTTGATACGGCCATTGTTTCATCTCAGGTGGAGGTGTTTGGTTCGCTTCAGTTTGGGGCCGTTGTTGATGCTATCAGCCGCAGGTTGGATTGAGGGCCTTTGGAGGCCATCGGGTGAACTACGTGAAGGCTTGATTCCTCGAAGAGGATACGTAGGCAGTCAGTTTTTTTGATGCAGCCGATTTGGTGAGTAGACACTATTGGTTTGGGTGAGTGTTCGCACTCCCGTTTGGTTGGTGTTGGCTCAGTTCGATTTGGTGAGTAGACACAGTTGTTTTGGGGTTGAGTGTTCGCACTCCCGTTTGGGTCTTGACGTGTTGTGATTGGAGTTCGTTGTCATGAGTCCGTTGCCATGGCATACTGGATACAGCAGTTGAGACATTGGTTTGTTCGGTGTCGGCTCAGATTTGGGAATCATTCGCCGAGGTGGAGATTGCAGGAATTGCAGAATAAATTCAGGATCAGGCAAAACAGGCGGCGGTCGACCGGTCCGGTCGACCGCATTCGTGCACAGAAGCCACTGTGCGCCTGGATCAGGGCCGGTCGACCGACCCGGTCGACCGAAGGAGTTTCTGCTTTGTGGCGGTCGACCGGCGCGGTCGACCGAAGAGTTTCTGGACCTCTCGGCATCTGACTGGAAGGTGGTCGGTCGACCGGGCCGGTCGACCGGAATTGTTCGCGGTCGACCGTACCGGTCGATCGACGATGCGGTTTTGAGTTGGGTTAGTTTTCTGACCCGGTTCGTTTTGGGTTCCTATAAATACCTTTTGGGTGTTTTTTAGGGCTAAGAGCAAGGACGAATTTGAGCAGATTGAGAGAGTTTTATTTGGGCTTCTATCCTAGGAGCAATTGGAGAGATTGAGAGTTGATTGTTGAGGGTTTATGAGAGATTTGTAACCCTAGTTTGTTCCTCTTGATTTCTAATAGTGAAAACTCCCCCCTCCTTGCCCCGTGGACGTAGGCATCTCGCCGAACCACGTAAAATTGGTGTTGAATTGTTTGTGCTGTTGATTGTGATTGGTTCCTTATCTTTTTTCGGCGATTGTTTTGGTTTCTCGAGGCACAACATTTGGGCCTATATATGTATCGCTATCTAGTGAGCTGGCGGAGGATTTAATCTGCATGAGTTGGAAATCTTTGTTTCTTGTGTATCTAGCCAGTTTGTTGATTTGATGACAGTGTGGGGAGCTGGTTAGCCCTACGATGGAGATTTCCGACCGGGTGACGTGTACATGAAGGGTTTGGATGTGAGGCTCTCATGCAGATCATCAGAATACTTTTTTTATTATCGATACATCATCCAGGTGGATTCGCAGAGTCGTGCATGCACCAAGATTGCTCTGAACTCTCAATCAAAAAAGCTTGATATATAAGTTATCGATATAAATATGCTATAGAAGAGATTTTATTTTTTATAACAGATATGAGATATCAAAAGAAAAAGGGAAACGAGCTACGTTGATACAAAAATATGTACGTGGCTGTACAATTAAACAAATATTTTTGCCTACCCGACTCTTCCCTAAGACCTTGTTAATGCACTAACACCGTGCCTAAACACGCCAGTGCTTATTTCTAAGAAGGAGGTAGAGCTTAGTATATATGCTACTTTAATCTATCCCTCTTAACTGATTTAACATGGGTGTAGTGTTCCTGGCAAGTAATTAAGTAAATGCAAGAGATGTAGCAATAATAAACCCCTATACCAACTTGATCTTTCAGCGCAAATCACCACCAACAAAGACTTTATCCCAAATTAATTTACCCAAAGGTGATCATCTAAGTTACGAAATAGTACAACTCATATGAGCAACAAGTGAAATAGCATACAATCAACAAAAACAAAACCACCACGATCGAGAGCAACGCAGGTGGTTTGGAGACGCAATGATAATATTGCCAACAACCTCATGTCCTCAGTTTGATCCCCTTTCTTTGTCTAAGCTGAAGTGCATGAAATGGAAGGTGGGATCCAAGACACCTGGAATTTACTTCATAGCGGTCGAGGATCAAACTCAGGTTTCGGCCTGGGAGTCATTGTATCTTGCCAAGGTTTCCCCTAACCTGTTTGGTTCGTTTTCTTTATTTTTCAAAACTCATTTTCCTTCACTTTCATCATTTTCCTTCACTTTCATCATTTTTCATCCTTACAAATCTCCCACATCAACCAATAATATGGTGACAACTCATCTCATCTCATCTCATTTCTTACTTTTAAAAAATAAAATGAACACAAAAAATATGTCACATCAATCAACTCATCCAACTCAACTCACCTTATTTTCCTTCACTTTCTATCACTTTTAAAAATTACTCACATCATCCAATAATATGGTGACAACTCATCTCATCTGATTAAAATTTTCCTTCCATCCATTTTCTCCAAAAAAACAAGGAAATTGATTTTCCTTAATATGAGTCACGTCATCCAACAATATAATGACAACTCATCTTCTCTCATCTGTTTTCTTAGTTTTAAGATGTTGTGCGCGGCACGGAAGCGTGACAACCAAACGGGCGTGCTTCGAGAACCAAATCAAACAAACGTCGAGATAAAGGTCAAACAAATCAAAACATGGCACAAATCCAAACACAATAGTTTTACGTGGTTCGGCAAGTTGCCTACGTCCACGGGGCAAGAAAGGGGATGAGGTTTTCACTAATAGAGAAAGAGTACAAACTGAGATTACAAATCACTCGAAGGAACAAACTAATCTCACCAACAAGCTCTTAATCTCTCCAAACAAAACTCTAAACAAATAGCTCAGAAAATACCTCTTTTCTGTGCTCCAAATACCCCCAATTTTTCTTCTCCACCAATTCTCTCTTCCAATTGTTCCATATATATAGAAGTCCTAAAATCATAGACATACTAGGAATTCTAAACCAAAACCAAATCAAATTAGGAATCCTAATAACCTATTACCAAAATAGATTAGGAATCCTAATAACCTCATGTTACTAAAATAGAATAGGAATCCTAATAACTTATGTTACCAAAATAGATTAGGAATCCGTTTTCCAATAATTCTCCACCTCGGCGAAGTTTTCCCAAAACTGAGCCGACACCGACCAAACCAAATGCCTCACTTGTTGCGTTCAGTACGCCACGGCAACGGACTCATGACAACGGACTCCATCCACACAAGTCGAGACCCAAACGGGAGTGAGAACACTCACCCAAATGTCGATATCTACTCCAAATCGGCTGCATCAAAACTGACTGCCTACGTATCCTCTTGCCCAAGGAATCAAGCCTTCACGTAGTTCACCCAAAAGGCCTTCAAAGGCTCTCAAACAAATAGAAAAGTCTGTAACTCTTCCCCAATATCGCCAACGGATCTGCAACTGATGGTGGCCCCAAACTGATACAAATCAAACACCTCCATCTGAGGTGAACCAATGGCCATATCCAGACTACATTCATCAGCTGTACTCGAATCAATCAACCTATCATCTGCATCCAAATCAACACGATTCTCAATCTGTGTCACATCAGATGGAATCCCAAATGATGCAGTATGATCTAGAGTTTCCTCCCAATGTGGAGTAGCATCACTCTCCACTCGCTGCGATGTCCCAAAGATCTGATCATCACTCTCCACCTGCCGAGAGTCAAACGTGACATACCTGCTCAGAACAAAGTCAGAAGCCAATACCTGATAATCAAACACGCATCTGAATCCCAAATGTGCTATCGGATCAAATCTCACATCCACGATGTGACCGAGTGCTGGGTAGCCAAACATCCGATGCAACCCAAAATCTGAAGCAGCTCCACCATATCCAATAAATCCTAATACAGCAGTCGGCGACCTATGACTAAGATGACCCAAATATGTCGAAGCTCCAGAACCAATGCTCGACAACCAACGCCGATCATCCTCCAGAAAGGAACGACTCATCGAAACTGTCATCTCATCTCGTCGCCCCAAAGTCTCCACACCAATGAAGTGTCTCCTATTGCCGTGAGCTCGGCACAAATACAAGAAAGAACCCCTACCATAATCAGAACGTCGGGTTATCTTTCTATCAACACACTTCCTCCATCTGTTGCGGGCTTCTAGGACTTCATACCAACGGGATTTGGTTGCAACTTACTAATACCTAGAGCAATCCCAACTGTGAAAATCACATACCTATTACCTCCCAATAATGCTCCTTGGAAGACCCCTAAATGCCTGAATGAACACCAAATAGAAGACCCCTCAATCATCAAATAGAAGTGCCAAACTCCACCTCGGTCTCCTTGCTCATACCAACGTGCTCAAAAGGACTTCAATATGCAGGTCAAGGGCACTTCTCAATAATCCAATGCACCGTATCAATAAACAAATAGCCCAGCCTCAAATCCTTCCATCTCGGCCAACTATCTCAAAGCACCAGCAAATGAAGAATAGATCCAAACTGATAAAGGAGAGAATTTTACCTCCAAGTGAAACCCTAACAAGAGTCTCCAAACGATCTCACCCCGCACGACGGCAACGAGATCCACAAATAGGAAAAATCTCACCTTTATCTCCAAACGAAGCCCTCGAAGAGCCTCCAAAGCGATCTACTCCTCCAAATAGCCCAAGCGCCAACAAACCAATGCGGAACAAAGGAAGAATAGATCCAAACTAAAAAAGATAGTCTTTACCAAAAAGATCCCACCTTTCTCACCAAACGAAGCCCTAGCCGAACTTCCAAATTGATCTACTCCTCCAACCAAGATAAAACCCTAGATCTGAAATCTGGAGCTCTGATACCAATTGTTATGCGCGGCGTGGAAGCGTGACAACCAAACGGGCGTGCTTCGAGAACCAAATCAAACAAACGTCGAGATAAAGGTCAAACAAATCAAAACATGGCACAAATCCAAACACAATAGTTTTACGTGGTTCGACAAGTTGCCTACGTCCACGGGGCAAGAAAGGGGATGGGGTTTTCACTAATAGAGAAAGAGTACAAACTGAGATTACAAATCACTCGAAGGAACAAACTAATCTCACCAACAAGCTCTTAATCTCTCCAAACAAAACTCTAAACAAATAGCTCAGAAAATACCTCTTTTCTGTGCTCCAAATATCCCCAATTTTTCTTCTCCACCAATTCTCTCTTCCAATTGTTCCATATATATAGAAGTCCTAAAATCATAGACATACTAGGAATTCTAAACCAAAACCAAATTAAATTAGGAATCCTAATAACCTATTACCAAAATAGATTAGGAATCCTAATAACCTCATGTTACCAAAATAGAATAGGAATCCTAATAACTTATGTTACCAAAATAGATTAGGAATCCGTTTTCCAACATAAGAATGAACCAAACACAAGAAAAAAAAACTAAACAAGGAAAGTGGTGGAAAACATAAAAAATTAATCATCTCATCCAATAGTATGGTGACAACACATTTTCTCCCCCACTTTCTTTTATAGCTTTGACAAACCAAACATCTGAAAGTGGAGGAAAATATCAAAACTCACCTATATCAATTTTCTTTCCCCCACTTTCTGTATTTTTTTTATGAAACAAACAGGCTCTAAATACAACCCCCCACCCCCACCCCCACCCCCACCCCACCCCCGATACAAAACACACACACAAAAGAAAAAAAAACCACCCACCCAACGCAACAACCCAAAAAAAAGGACTATAACCTGTGCTTATTACTAAAAAAAGATAGTTTGTATATTTTCTATAATAACTTCTTGATAATTAAACCCATCATTAGCTACCTAACATATATAGCTGCATCATGGAGATGCTATAGCTTCTAGACTTCCCATAAATTTGGGAAGCGTCAACTTATTAAAATGATAGGATGTAAGAAAAAGTAGCTTCTCAGTAGGGGACGGACCTATAAGCACTTTGCTTGACACATACATACAAATTAACCCTGAAGTTATGATGAAATCTCCAAACACTAACTGATTTGATACAAAATTTAAACACAATGATGGCCAACCAATTGCTTAGAAAGTGTACAGGGCAGTGGAGGATGGGCAAGGACCAATAATGGAGGGTGTTTCGTCCATTATTTCTCAGCGTGAAGGATTGCCAGGTAATAGCAACAGAGTGTTGTCTCCACACTAAAAACAAGGGGGGATAATTTCAGCTCTCAATCGCTTGGGAGTTTCTGATGGTACGAATTCAAGAGAGGCAGCATGCATTAAGGAGTGTTAGGCTTCTCCTATGCATTAGAATTTGAATTTGTTACATGTCAAGGTACCAATTAAATGTGATTGTAATGAAAGAATAACTTGGTCCCCTTAACAATTTCATATATAGATTGCAAAAGAAAACGGCAATTATTAAAAAAAAACTCGATCCTTCATGTAATACCCTATTTCTCAAGAAACTCTCTCATCCATGACAATTTATGAAACTGTTAACTTATGATGCAGTTTATGCCTGAATAGATTTTTGCATTTGTATAGGTCCGTATCCCAGAATTTATACTTTTCCAGAGTCGAGAGACGAAGGTGGGGAGAAAAAAGAAAAAAAAAGTTCACTGTAACATAAAATTATGAACATATGTCTAGACGTATGAAGAACTTAATTTCATTTAATGATAGCAGAGGAATAGTGCTTTGCTGAACTTTTTAGATAAATGATTTCTTGAAAAACATGATATAGATGGACGGAGTTTCAAGTAACCAAAAAAGGATAAATTTTCAAAACCGACCCATTTAGACTTTTATTTCCAAAAAACATCCTCACTCAAAAAAAATTGCAAAAACCGACCTGGTTTCAGCCTCAGCGCTGAAACCAGGTCAATTTTTGAAAAAAATTCCGAAACTTCACGGGAGTTGAACTCCCGTAAAGTTTAGTAGATCTACTAAACTTCACGGGAGTTGAATTCATTACGAGAGTTGAACTCCCGTGAAGTTTAGCAGATCTACTAAACTTCACGGGAGTTCAACTCCCGTGAAGTTTCAGAATTTGTTTTTTCAAAAACCGACTTGGTTTCGACGCTAAGGCTGAAACCAGGTCGGTTTTTACAATTTTGTTTGAATGAGATCGTTTTTTTAGATTAAGTTCACAAATGGATCGGTTTTGAAAATTTGTCCAACCAAAAAATTAGAAAAGTTAATCAATTTTATTGAATAAAGACAGAATAAACTTAAATTTTATCCATAATTTTCTATTAATTTTGTTTCAAGATTCGTGCAAGTGCGTGATACATATCAACAAATGGACCTCAAACATAGCGAACGGATCTCAATTATATCATGTATGTGGATTACACCACCACGACGAATCCGGAAGCAAATCCAACAGGATAAAAAGGTTGATGGACAGAGCACTTGGTCTATTCAAACCTGCTCGATCTAGCTCTGCTCCAATTTTTTCAAAGTTTTGATAAAAAGTTATTTGCCATATTTCTACAGTGAAGTGATTTTTGCTTTTCATCTTTTCAACTGCACTCTTAAAAGTCACCAGCACGCATGATTTGTATTGAGCAACAGTTACTTCAATTTGGGAAATGCCCTCAGAATCTAATCCCATAAACTCAAAAAAGGATGAGTCATTGGTTAGCGACAAAAACTATTCCAAAACTGACAACACATGCTCCAGAACGGCAGTATAAAATTTGCAACTAAAGAAAGTACTTAAAAATTAACAAACGGAATGCTTAAACACGGTCAAGTAAACACACTTATAATTTATAAATCGAATCATCCACTGCAACTTGCATAGGTTCTTGCAATGATTACTATAATATTCTAAGCAGATACAATAATCCAATAAACTATATCTGAAATGCCTCTTGTCGATGGTTGTTATGATTGCTAAGAGCAAAAGCCTTAAAATTCATAATAATTAACAGAGGTAAATATGATACACACATTAACCTAACATGGTGCTATTAATAATGCCGAGTTTATCAAATATAGTATTAGGAACAGAATAGTTTAGTAGACGCCACACTTTATAAAGCGTATTTTTCAAGGCAAAACCGACCAAGTTATGAGATCTAAAGTAACATTAGAAAACTCTTAATTAACTGGATAGTTTTGACAAAGTCTAGACACCTTATGAAGCTAAATTCCTGTATTAATTAGACTCCTTTCATAACATGCCCATGTGCCCCCGGCGCCCACCATTTGAAACCAAAACCACGTTGGACCACAACCTCACGAAAAAAGAGCAAATAAATCAAATGGCGGGCACTATATAGCTAATTCCAAAGGAGCGCTTTAGGAGGCTGAACACGTTTCACTATCAATTTTTGAAATACACGCAGAGAATTAGAATCGCAAAAAAGTGCAAATAGATCAGTGAAACGGTGCAAACGAACAGTATACAAATCAATACAATCATCAACTTTTAAATGAATAATATAACACGTGTAAGCTTCTCCTTCTTCTCTATAAGATTATATATAGATGGGTAAATTTCACATAACCCCCTATCTCTGAGCCTATCTTGAACTAACCCTCTTCAACTTTTGTGTGTGTTACTATCCCACTAACAAGGTATGCTGAGAAAGTTGGAAACGTCTAGGGAGTTTCGTGGCATGCCGGGAAGTTAGAAATGAAGCAACATCTTCGAAGGTTGGCTAGGTTCTCTCAATGGGCAAAAAGATAAGGGGTTATGTGAAATTAATCCCATTTTTTCTAGAAAAGCCCACGGGCTCGGTCCCACGCACATGGGTCTGCTCCCTCTCCTGACCCAAACGAACCGGACCGGCACTCAAGGAATCTCTCCACTGCCAAACCCGGGCCGGGCGCCCGTTGTCGTCGGGCCCATGGACCCATTACGGACCGGCACATGTCTCATGGCTGCCCCCCACCAAAGAGACCAGCCTCGCTGTCCATTGTGCCCACCTAGAGAAAATAAGAGCGCAGAGCCCCTTACTTCCCTCCTATCCCTTGCTCTATAAAACACCCCTTTACACCCTCTCATCTCATAAACAAGCACTATTCCAATACAAACTTCATCCTCAAAGAGAAGATAACAAAAAATATATATAATGGAAGGAGCAAAGAACTACAACGGAGAGTTTGAGAACCTCAAGGCAACGGAGCTTAGGCTTGGCTTGCCCGGAGCTGACGATGAACCGAAGAAACCAGTTGTCGGTAACAAGAGGACAATTGAAGAGTCACCTGAGGCTAACTTTGCTCCTGTGGCCAAGTAAGTTGTATTAACAAGTTTTTTTTTTTTTTTAAATGAGCATATGGTGTTGGAATTTTTGGACTACGGCTGATAAATTTTTTTGTTGATTTCCGTAGAGCACAGATTGTAGGATGGCCGCCGGTTCGATCTTTTCGAAAGAACAATGTTCAGGCAAGGAAAGCTGAAGCTGAGGTTGGAGGGATGTTTGTGAAAGTTAGTATGGATGGAGCTCCATACTTGAGAAAAGTTGATCTCAAGATGTATAAAGGGTATAAAGAACTGAGGGAGGCCCTGGAGAACTTGTTCAAGGGGTTTTCGCTAGGCGAGATGGAAGGGTCCTCCGACTATGCAATCACATATGAAGATAAAGATGGGGATTGGATGTTGGTTGGAGATGTTCCATGGGGGTAAGTCGTAAAAACTTTTGTTTGATGGTATCTTTTTGATGACAGGGGCGTGGAAAGAAAATTTATCTAAACATGTTTTGTTTGGTTTTTACAGGATGTTCATTTCCTCCTGCAAGAGGCTGAGGGTAATGAGAGGAGCCGAGGCAAGAGGATTGGGTTCAAATCCATGAACGTAGTCATCTCTAACTGAAGAGAGATGAACAGGAATTGACTTGTCCTGCTTCGATTCTTCTCGGAGATAATTGTTGAAGAAAAGCTTGGAATTGGATCTGTCACGTTTATCATCTCACCATCAACCAACAAAAAGAAGCAAAAGGATGAAGGAGGAAGAGGGGATGGAGTAAAGGACAGCTATATATGAAGAAGTCTTCATCCGAAACAGAACCTGCATATAGAGGAAGGGATCTTTCTATCCCATGTAATTGTACAAAGAACTTGTCACATGTTTCTTGTAGCATGCAACATAGTTGTTTATTAATATTAGAATATGTATTTAGCATATATTTCTAATGAATATCTGAGATCAAAGACCTGTTTTTGGAACTCTGAATGTTATCATGGTACCACAATAAAAAGGGGTGGAAAAAGGTTAGCCTTCTAGACAGTCTTGTACTAGTTGAATTTCTGAATTTGTTGGATGATGCCTAAGTCATGAAACCACAAGAACATAAACCTAAACTTTGTTTGATGATGTTGTATTGGTTAAACCACAGTAACATAAGTCCAGGTTCAGCTTATTAGGATGTTTCCAGCCTATACAAATCACAACCAAGGCATAGCTTCCAATAGTAAACTGTAGATTTTTTAAAATTAATTTTGCAGTGTAAACAAAGGATTTCAACATAATTGAAGGATGAAAAGTTGCAGCAGTAAAGTTTAAGATCAACGAGATCCAGAATCTGTTCCGTACTCCATTAATTGAAGGAGACAAGATGCATGTGGTGCACATGAGGAAGAAGGGGTAGGAAGGGGGCATCCTCTGTGGATTATATCCTACCCTTTACTCTTGGTTGTCAGATCTACAAGTTTCATAGACTTGTACACATGTAATGTAGGGAAAATTACTTAGGAATTGGCAACTGTCTTGATTTTATGTGGTCCTGTAACGTGTTCATACTATGGCTTCCCATCTTTGTGCAAGCAAGGGGTCTTCCATTGAGAAGAGGATGACAGTCAAATAACAAGATGAGAAGAGGTTGACAGTCAAATAACAAGGTTCTTGGAAAATAATAATGAAAACATGATTGCTCGTCTTAGCAGAAATGTCAAATATATTTCAAAAAGGAAAAAAAAAGGGGGGGAAAGAGAACTTCAAAGAATTACGAAGACTGATCTTATTCACTTGCTATTATACTTGATTCAATGGCACATGATTTACAAAGAGATCTGATGTTGAGAGTTAGATGTAAGGCAACTTTTTTTGATTGACGTATCAGTTTTAATTTGATACAAGACTCTCATAAATAACCTGTAAAATGTGTTAATACCAATCACACTGCAAGTCAGGACCACAGCACTATGCCTGAATATTCAGGGTTTGCTTCTGAAGATCCGCATTTTCTCTCAGTGAAGGTTCTGATTCTATAGTTTTCAGGAGACAAAAAGCATGATTTTTAAAGCACCATCTGAAATATGAAAATGATAGCCATGAAAAAAAGAAAAAAGGGAATCTGTAAAACACTTTCTAGTTTCCTCAGTGATTTTACTGTCTTTTTTTTGCACCAACTAAAAGTCACGTACATAGATTGACAAACTATAAAATGAAAAAGGGTGTGCTCACAAATTGATGTCATAAGGGGCCATTAAATAAAAAATAAAAAATAAAAAGAAGGAAAGAAAGAAGAACTTTGCTCATTGAAAATGGGAGTGGATGCTAATACCAACATTTATGCTAAATAATATAAGTAGTTGAATGAAGATTTCTACTGAATGCTGGGATGGTCATCTATGAGGCACTACTGCCCACAGTTACTCTCTACTGACAAGATCCAAGGAACCATGAGAGCATGGGAATCAGTAATGGTGAAATGCAATGAACTAATTGATGCATTAGTTCACATGATTTGTGGAGGTCAAAAGGAATCTGATGAGAACTTGTAGAAGGAGATAATTATGGCCGACAGGGGACAAGGGGAGCAACAAGCTTTTTAAATAAATGCTATTGCTGATCAATAATCTCATCTTTGTCCACCTAATCCCATTTATTCTCTCTTTTTGCATTTTCAAAAGTCCAAGAATCTTCTCCCTTCAGGATGCCTGTATGACAAAGAGTTGGTGTATAACATAATTTGGATTGTAACTAAGTAAATTTCTTAGAGTGGCTCAGGGTTGTAATAAAAAGGTTGAAATTCATTGTAATTGCAAACTTTCAGGTTTAAGTGAGTGGATTCTTCTTGAGAGGTTAGACTCATGAGGAACAAAACTTTCCTCAGAGGGGTGAGGATTCTGACAAAATCTAACATCCAAACAACCATTTATCTCATACCCTCTTTTTCACATCACGAACCTTATGGTCCCTGTATCAGCTTCAGGTTCCTACAATTGTCAAGGTAAGATTTAAGGTTCCAAGTTCCAACCACTTGGATTAAAATTCTCACGATGATTTGTAGCACCTCTCTATTTGAATATCCCAAACCTAGAGCCATCCCAGATCATACTACTTTGAAGGATATCATATCCACAGAAAAGATATGAGAAGTATGTTATACATAAGATATGGAGCTGGATTGATGGGTCAGTGAGATTCTAGCTGGTTATATCTAAACAGCTCCACGGTGTTCCAACTTTAAGGATGTATGGCCCAAATACCTGTTCAACTCCAGGGAAAAACTAATGGATATGGATATGTTCAACATAGCCTGTCTGTATGCAAGCGCCAAAATAAGGATATATCGATGTGTTTTATCGCTACAAGTTCGTGAGGACAAAATGACCAATCCTATATTCTAGTTCAACTGGTTTTAGTATTAATTCATAATTTTAATGATCATAAATTCAGGTAAGTTTAGAGCAGAGATCGAATATGAAGCACTTAACTGCGACTTAGCTTTTCTTTTGACAGTCGCATTTTAAAGGTCACGAGCCAGTCTCCATCCAGTAAAAAAAAAGTGGTACATTTTCATTTGACTGTCAACTTGTTAGAAATTAATATCAGCATAGGAGAACACAAAGGACAAAGGATTGCTAATGCAGAATATACCATAATCTATATTTTGGAGGTTCCTCAGATAAATGGAATGAAAAGAAACTAAAAGAAAATTACTAATAAATAAAAATTTCCGAAGTAAATCGGAGGTACCTCAGATATGCATCACAACCATTAAAAAAACTCCACTGCCAGTGTCATCCTTTGTGCAGATTGCTCAAGATTTGGGGAAAATCATGATGGCCTAAAATATCGAAGGAAGAAAACTGATGAACTGCCGCATTACCAGCTACACTGCTTCAAACTACCACTTTGATTCATCTAGTTTTATGACCGGTATCATCCTGTCACAATAACAAAAAGTCCTAAGAGGTAAAGCTGGCAGAATACAATGCCCTTCCATATTTTTCCTACATAATTTGAGCATTGCACTACGATGAGGAGATATTTGAAGAAAATTCCAAACTCCTGCAGACTCTACTAACACCCATATGTTGTGCTTCTTGAAGAACTTGAATTCAAAGGTATCATCTTTGCTGCATTTTCTTTGGCACAGATAGCATCCTTAATTGGAAGAAACTAACAACCCAAGACAAATGATTCTTACCTCTCGGTTCAACATCACAACACTGCTGCTTAACCATTTAGTAACTTGTCATTTGGTTTCCCATATAAACACTGTTAGAAGAAGAAAGAGAGGTAATTTCATTCACGGTGCAATCGCTAAACAGTCTTGTGAATGCCTGCAAGTAGTTCTTCTCCTTTTTTAGTTCGTCATGATGAAAGCTCAGCCTGTTAAGTATTGAACTATCGATTCTGCACAAAAGCATGGTACACTGACTAAACATTGTAGTTCCATGGAAGTCTACAGTATGCTATAACATCTGCCTTATTCTCAAACTGCAAATTTTCAAATAATCAGTTTCCTGCTGGGCACATCCATCAGAAAAGAATGGAATAATTACCTGTTCTTGTGTTTAAGCACATAAAATCTAAGATCCATCTGATGAACTGAAACAGAGTACGGCTTTCATATTTCAGAACTTTTATAAGCTGCAGACATGTAACCAGTACCTATTGTCATTGCATTTATCATCTTTAAATATTTCTTCGTTATATAGGTGCTGATTTAAGCTGATACCATTGAGCTATCACTGCCTAGCTTAAGAATATCTTGACTGCTGAAGAACACATCCTGATGGAAAGGCGAGAATTTTTTTTTTGTCTGATTCTATCGCATCACAGTACAATTTCACACATCTGAAGTGATTTCCTCTTAACAACCAGATTTGCCAGCTTAAAAGGAGTAAATCCCTCTTTACCTTCTTCACCTGCAATCTGTAGAACCCAGATTTCTAGTGATTCCGCTATAACTGGCAATTCAGCATCACATGAAAATAAAATATAAGACTACAACTGGAAGCACAAAAATATTCTTGGCGTATGAATATGCAACTGCATTCTAAAATCATAGTCTCCAAGATCCATACAAGATGAGCTCGTTACAAATATGACAGGTAGGGTATAACAAACCATTACCGAATGCCAAGTAAGCCTTGGTTGATCGAACCAAAAATGCCAGAATTGACATGGCATATAATTTGATACCAACATTCTTATCAGATAGTATTACTAGAAGGATGTCAAGTCATCAGCATTCATAAAAGAAACAGCAGTATTTTCATTAGCTTGCATAGAACCCATTCTTGAGTCCAATATCGCCAGCTGGGACCTCACCCAAGGTGGGTTGAATTTGCCCTCAATCCATAAAGCTTCACCAGTGTCTTTATGCTTGAAATCTGGGTACCTGGGATTTCTCTGTAAATTGAGGAATCCAATAATCAACCAGACACTGTCAATATTATGAACCACATGCATAATTTGACTAGGCACAACCATGATCATTTTTTCATAAGTTTAGACATAGGGAACAAAGAATCATATAAGACTTTATTCAAATGATTTCCAGCCAAAATGTTAATCTTAATTCCATCAATTTGAACAGGGTTTTTTTTTAAACACACTTCCAATAAAAGTCTTAATTCCATCAATTTGAACAGGATTAAAAAAAAAACATTTCCAATGAAAGACGATTTGACTGCACACAATTTATCAGCAATAATGTATACTTGCAACTGGAGTTTGCAGCATGAGCTTACATGTTTAAAGATGAACAATGAAAAATCAAGCTTGTTAGGAAGAGCATGTTGGATGGATTTGTCTATACATGTATTGATGTCAACAGATCAATAAACATAATCTCCAACATAGAATGAAGCCATGAAGATATACTAAACTGGATTGGGCTGTGTGGCATCATGATAATTCGTCTCCTGTTGCTGATTTTGCCGAAAAGAGAATGTAAAAGTAAGTACACCGGTCCAATTTCTAATGTCTCAGCACATTGAACAATAACCTCTATCAAATGTAATTTGCATATATATAAGGCTCAAAATTAACTTAATAAATAAATTTCTTTTTTTAGATTATTTACTTTTAATTTGCAAATCTTTCCCCAATAGAAATTTATATTTCTACCACATACCCCTTCCAAGTACTATGTAAAGCACATGGAATCCATATGATTCATAAAGGCTAACTTAAATTGATGCTTTTTTTATTTTTCAAAGAAAAAAATATAGGAGACAAATAAACTTTTATGAATTGAATTTCAAGAGTTGCTCTTGCACACACGCCTTTTACATGTCCATGGATGTAAAACTAAAAACATGCATAAATATCTCTCTTCATATTAATACCTTTATAAAGTACAATATACTCTGCACGGACATGAAATCAAATTTTAAACAACTAAACGATGTTTTGCAACCATAGCATGTATTCTAATATATAGAGCAAAACACAATCAACATACAAACAAGTGAACGTGTGCAACCGTCTAGGCCCTTTTCAAGAAGATCCACTACACTACCATGAAAACATAATAATATTGAAGAATGCATATAAATTCAATGAAGAGAAAAACCTTATTCTGCCTGTTATCCCACCAATCAACCGGATTAGCAAAGAAAGCCTGCCAAAGCTTCTCAGTTGAACCAGAAGAATTGCCCCCATAGTTTTGAAATTTCCCCTCTGTAGTACACATATGCAACTTACATACTAGAACTTTGTGAAGAAATATCATAATTTACAATGTTGGGTTAGAGCAATAGAGATATGAGTACCTGAACTCACTGAGTTTGACTCCGGGTTATACAATGACACTGCAGGGTAGCTCTTCTCAATAAAATTCAACTTCTGAACAACTACCTGCAACAATATACATGCCCCTTCAGAATCACAAATACTGTTACTGGCAGTAACGTGAGTAACCTAATAGCTAAACTCATGGAAGTGAATAAAAAACAAACCTTGTAATAAACCTGTGTTTTCTCATCGTCCCCCTGTACAGTATCAGACACGAGACGTCCTGAAACGTATACTTGCTGGCCTTTCTCAACATGCTGAAAAGCTACATGAGCTAGCTCATCCCAGAATGTTAAATTGACCCTGCAGCAGAGAAGACCAATACCAACACAAGATCATTGCCAATTTTCCATCGAGGACTATTAAAAATACGACATTTAGAATTCAAACTATCCACAGACTGAAGAAATTGTACATAAACTTTGATTTCTCAAGTCGCCAACAGTAATAAATTCCTTCTTCCTTCAATATCATTAAAACAATACACATTACTAGCCTAATTTCAATGCAATGTTACAAGTTTAAGCTGTGATTACCTCAGCCCAATCCCTAACAAAAGGATGATTGTTCTAACACTTCGATCATTTTCCAAGGTTGTTCTTTAGTATAATTTTCATCATAATACCAGTAAATGCAAACATGCTTTAACTGCAGTTATAGTTCAAGCTGAAATGCACTGCGTTTGAAAACTGTAAGAGAACCCATGTGGAGTGCCTTATGCAACTATGATGCTATCAAAATCAATACCATTTTGTTCAAAGTTCAGCGAGTGAAGTGTAGATTAGTAACAAAATTCTCAAAGGACCCATGTCAAACATATGGCGTGCAATTACTATCACACTCATACCATCAAGGAACTGTAAGCTAATCCGACATATCATTTACGTGATGCAACTAAAATGTGACACATTGCATATGTAGTTACAAACTTACAATGTTGCTAAAAAGATACAATCTTTCTCCATCAAATTTCTCATAGGACCCATGTTGAGCATATAGAGTGCAATTATTATCACGCTATTACCATCATGGAACTCTTAAGTAATTCACATATCATTCATGCAATGCAACTAAAATGTGACGCATTGAATGTGCAGTTACAATGTCGCTAACAGGATTAATCTTTCTCCATCAAATTTCAGTCCAAGCAACATGTTTCAAAATTAAAAACTAATTCCTTCACTCAAAATTCAGTGTATGCACGAGTTTCAAACCCATCAGAGGACCCAAGTCGAGCACCTAGTGTGCAATTACGATACTGATCCTACTCCATTCAAACTTTTCCGAAACCCCGTATCGAGCACCTAGAGTACATAAAAGATTGAACCTTACCATGAAGAATCAGATGCCGATTTCTTGACGCCGATACGAGTCCAAGCGAGGACCTTTCCACTGCTGAGCTGCTTGATTTGGACAGGAGCACCGACGATTCCGATGAGATGAACGGAGTTGGCTAGATCTTTGCTCCATGGGATCTCTCGAGGCCGAGGGTGAGGCGATCGCTCTTGCTCGTATTCGCCTTCGGAAGCTGAGCATCTGAGAATTGTCGAGGGTTTCTTCAAGTGGAAAGATAGGGAGAAAGAGTTAGGATTAGGGTTAGGGCTCGGGTTTAGGGTTTTGGGGGTGAATTGAGGGAGAAGGGGTTTTGGTGGGGTTTTGAGATGGCAAAGATTGGGAAGCGCCATTTGGTATGCGGATAAAGAGCGGGGATAAACCGCGAGAGCGGTACATGTAAATTTTATGATCTTTCCAACATGGACCAAAATATGGCACTGAGCGGGACAGGTGAGCTGTCAATCTTATTGCGTAATAAGATGCTCATCATTAATATAGTTATTTTATTATGTAATAGGAAGATGATACATTATTTATTCTTGTTGGTACCATATTTTAGGTCATTGATGAATTTTTCTAATTTTATTATTTGAAGAATGAAATAGCTTAGGTCTTTATGTTTACTTTCACACTTTCCTACGATTTGCACTGGTTGGCTCCATTAGAACTTTGTAGTTAACAACATTGCTCGGAAGAGAGTAGTACGGGTCACCCCCTTTTCCCCAAAATTACTCCCATATTTTTGTGTTCGATTCCCAATTAAATTATAAATAAAAATACTTTTTGAAGTTTACAGTGCATTTCATTATTATTAGGACTTTTCTAATGGGGGTCCATGAGTATTCAAGGATGAGAGATGTAGGAGGATGAGAAAGAGAGAAATTGGTACAAATCATCATGGAGAGCTATTCATTTCTCTCTCTCTCTCATTTTCTTAATTAGATAACTTTTTTACTATTACTATTTTCTGGATGGGAATGTTTTGCATTAAAATAACATTTTCTAAAAATGGATTCCACTTGCATTGTCATTATTTATAATTAAAAATAACACGTAAGTTTTTTTTAGTAGGACTTCGTTCTTCTTTAATTCCCTCGTGAGACAGCATGAAGAGATTGGTTGCATAACAGAACACTGTCTAAATACCAAGCTTTTAATCTTATGACTGAAATCTATTTTAAACTTCCCACGTTACAAAAACTGTGTATTGGATGCTGCTTCTCAATTTATTTTTAGAATCCATTCCTTTGATAATGTCTAGTTTTCCATCAATTCGACATCATGGACTTGGTAGTTGGTACCAACCAAATCCTCCGTGTGAAACTAAGCTCGCTTCTACAGTTCGATGAAAAGTGAGAACTCTTTGTTACCTGTAATTGATGGATTAGAGCATTTCAATTAGGATAATGCTAATCTGACTATAAATACTAAACTATCCTCATTATACGAGAATCTCATTATTAAAAATTATAAATCCCCTAGAGTCCCATAAGTTTATTTAGCTTATCAGGATACTCGAATTAACATATGTCCTCAACCCCAACCCACATCAATTCAAACATAACATAAAACTAAAAATTTTAGAATTGATTTGATAGGGGTGCGCCAGGCCCGTGCAATAATGCAACGCAAGGGCGACGCTCAAGGGCCACAATAGCAAGCTACTGTAACAGACCCTTCCCCAACAAAAATTAATTTAATATCATAGTGGGCCGATGGCCCACGTATCAGATATTAAACTGATAAGAACAGATACTACACTTGATCTTAGCCAAAAGGCCGAGAAAGGTATGGTTCGGCTAGTCTTGGACAGCTCAATTTATCAGGCCACCTCCTATCCCACTATCTCCTCGCAGCCGATGTGGGACTAAAAGTTAACTACGAGGCAAGACAAGGGATCAACGCCAAGCGCTAGGAAGGATATACGACTGAAAAACTAACCAAGCACTAGGAAGGATATACGACTGAAAAACTAACACTTAAAAACAACGAATGAAAATAACAACAATAAATCTCGTTGCTTTTAATCGCCCGATGATTCCTTCCCAATAAAAAATTTGTTTTAAGGTTTTCATTTATTTTTTTGTTCACTTCCCTTTTTTTCACTGAAAACATGGTTTATTAAAAGTAAAGCATATTGGTTACTGATCAATCAAAAGATGTTCTTCATCATAAGATCAATCTTGGAACTGTATTTGAAAGTCTCAAGTTCGCATCAGTCTTCGTTAAGCCTGCACGCTAATGAAATTTAAACTTTAAATTTTACAAATAACAGGCATATGTGAGTACGATAAAATGAAACTAGAAAGTATTTGATAAAATCAATCTTGAATTGATCGTAGCTTGCAACAAATTCCAGTTCAAATCAAAGAAAAACCTCCTGCTGACAATGCAGAATTAGAAGACCTTAAATATAGATCGAGTTAGCAAGCAGGAGGCGTACACGAGTCTCATGAAACAGGAGAAATACTTTCAGTGTTTCCCAGTCTTTTTTTTTTCATAATAACAATGATCAATCAGTTTTAATGCAGGATAACAAAATAATGGATTTCCCAATCTCAAAAATGACAATCAGAGTCAATATAACATCGTCATAAATAGGTCATTTCATCAAAGCATACTAAACCATAGACTACATGTCCCATCCTCAACCATAGGAAGGGGGAATTCTTTTCTGCTTCGAGCTTTCATTCAAAAGAGAGAAACATGAAGAATCCAATTGGGCACATAATATTTATTCCAGTTTCTTTAAAGCTACAACTATTGCCCTTCAGCAACGGCAATCAATATTTCGAGCTGGGTAGTCATCTGTCTTTGCATTTGAACAGTAGAGAAGACTTCTACTATTTGCCCATCTCCCAAATGACACCACCACCGTCCTCTGCAAAGTAGGAGATTTTGACTCCGCAATATGTTCAATAACAACAAAAACAAAACAGCACCACAAAAGATTATATCATTAGAGATTTATCACATAAGTTTCATCAGACCGCTTAAAATGCCTGAAACTGACATATGATCACATACACGCAACCCATCAATCCAGTCCCTCTGATAATAATAACTGCTGCAATGGGCACTAAATTATAACCAAGGGAACGATGCACAATTGAAGTATATTATCTCAAGGGAAACTGAAAATGTACAAGCTGATCACTAACTTCAGCATAGTTAGATTTTATTTTCTATTTTTTTCAATCTTAAATACTCATTTTAATTTGAAGCGATTTGTTCTAGCAGCAAAATAGCTTGCAGATACTGTAGACAAAACACGCCAGCTTCGGCACACCTATTAGCTGGATTGTGAAAAGATATTTAAAAAAATCAATTTAGGTAGACGAATTACAGGCAATGTTAGGTACTATATATTCTATGCAAGTGAATAATGAAATGAGAGTGCACCTTTGATCTTTTTGTTTATCCAAACCTCCGCTAGCATCCCTGCACCAACTCCAGCAGCAATTACAGCACCATATATGGCTATTGCAGAAGATAATGATCGTTTAGGAAGAAAATAATACTCGGGAACTTGTCTAATCTTTTTCGGAAGCCGTTTCTTCGTCACTGGACCAGCTGGTTCACTGGAACCAGTATTGCCCACTGTCTTCCAGTCCACGTTTTTCAGCAGGTCTTTAGAATCCTCTGATGCCATAAGCAGCTCCTTGTGCTTGATGTAAATGAAACCTGCATTGTTGCAAAAATTAAGATGGTACTGTAAATTTCTGTTGTTGTTTTTTGACCTTTTTCTTGACATTAGAAAAATGTGACGTTTGACATGAAAAAAGGATCCTCAGTATCGTACTTTACAGCAACCAGTCTACCACATTGCTCCTGGACATCAAAAATCACCATGGGAATTGAAAAAAGGATGGAGGCATACTTAGTAAATACAGGTCGAACTTAACAGATGGCAGATGTACACGTCATGAGATTTAAAGCAAATGAGGAAAACTAGAATGGGTCATCTCCACAGCTTTATCTTTTTCAATGCAAGGATCACTTGTTGGATTGAATATATGTTGACATAGATATTCTCCACCCAGCTTGATCTTTTAATACAAGGGATGAAGATCTGATATGATATGTAACCATTTGATTTGATATGATATTTGTAAGGTTCTAGTTCGTCGCTGTTTGGCTCAGAAGCCTGCTGAAATCAGTCATGTTCTTCCTTCACAGTGCACCACCAAGAACTCAAAGGGGAGAGCTCACTGATCTCCTCCACCCGTCACTCACAAAGGGGATCGCACAAAGGGGGTGAGAGCACAAAGCTCACAGGAGCACAAAGCTCACAGGAGGAGGGGGATCGCACAAATCAGAAGAGAGTTCAAGCTCAGTTTTCTCCTCACTATCTCTTCTTCCTCTTCATCCTCTTTCTCTTCCGAGCTACTACCAACCCATTACCCTTATATAGGGAAGGGGGCAGCCGACACGGGAGAGAGGCTAGGGGAGAAAACAAAGGAGGGAGCCGACCTACGGATGGAAGATGGGACTCACAGCGGCGGTCATCAGATCACAGAGATCGGAGGGGATTTAGAACTATCGGGTAGGAGAAGAAAATAGAGGGGCTAGGGCACATCAGATAAACAAAGGGAAATGGGCCTTTTGGTAACAGGCCAAAGTTTAGGCCAACAGAATAGCAACAATATTTTTATCTTGTGTCAGCCTGTCAGCCACATTTCTACAATTTCTAATCGACTAGGGTTTCACTTGTAGGCAACTTAAATAGAGGTTTGTTGGAGATTCGAGGTTCGATGGAGATTCAAGTTTAGATCAAGTAACAGTCATTTGTTAACTTTTCTGAATAAAGGTCGTAACTACACTTGAACCGAGGATGTCCAACAACCAGACCCCAAACCATTACCCCTTAAGCTAGACTCAAACCCAACCTATACAATGAACTCATCATATTTCGGGATCTCCCACATAAATCCAATGTCTTCGGGTGTATAAATTTCATTCCATTACATATTTTTAAATTACACACAACCTGTTTTCTCTAAATATCAGAGAAAAAAACTATATAGCTTCGTTTTATATACATCGTTTATAAACTTTATATCCATGCTTCAAGTTAACCAAAATCTTTGCTAATTTTGTCTCTAAAAGTGTTATAATTAACAAAAGGCAAAATAATAGAATACTCTATCATTAAGTAGCCAGATCTAATGAATTGGCAAGACAAGATGAAACACAGATAACTAACTACAACCATAAGTAAAAGTATTAGAAATTAAATAGGCAGAAGAGTTAAAGAATGAACAAGAAAAGGTAACGTTAGTTTCAAAAAGCGTAAAACTATAACAAAACTAGCAAAATAAGAAAAAAGAAATTATTTATCACTTAAGCTATTGAGGGGAGCGCTTAGTGCCCAAAGCCACCTAGGTAGTTAACCGCTTAGAAACATTTTGCGTACTAGAGTGCTTAAACAGCATATAGGCCATTGTTGACAGCTATGAAGCACGGACACGGACACGAGGACACAGACACAGTAAAACCCAAAAAAATAGGACACAACGACACGCTAGATTTTTTTAATATTATTATTATATATAGATAAATTTATAAAATTCAAACAACAAACTAAAATGTAATCCTCAAACAAAAACACTAAGCTACTAACAAGTCTAACATTGCAAACATATAAAAATTACAAGAGAATAAAGATCAAGTTGCAACTAGTTCCATGACTACAAAATATTAAATTACTAATATTGTAAAAATATAAAAATTACAACCAAAAGCGTATCTTAAAATAAAAATTTCAAGTTGAAACATCAAAAATATCGTTCAATGGCTTCAACTCCTTCATCCTCCTCAAACACAACAGCCTCCATCGTGGGCTCGTCAAGAGAAAGGGCAGCAACATCTAAAATACCGACACCTTGAAATGAGTCGAAGGCATCTCCACCAATATCCCACATTCTTGATTCCCCTTCCATATACTCTTCCGAACTTCGCGAAAATAAACGAAGGTTGGTGTGAACATAAACAAGATCCTCTGCACGTGCCAGAGTTAGCTTGTTCCTCTTTAAGGAGTGAATGAAACCATACGTACTCTAATTCCGTTCACAACAAGAAGAGGAACAAGGTTGGCCTAGAAGCTTTACAGCCAATGCTTGCAAATTTGGAGTACTTGGACCATAAAGAAGCCACCATGACTTTGGATCCATATGTCCTCTATCGGAAAGAGAATCTGGATCACTAAAAGCCTCCAAAGCCCTTGCAAACTTAGCATATTCTGAGTTCACCACCCGTCGTTCATCGGGGTTAGGATAGTATCTTCTTAAGCACTTTGCTCTTTCCGTAGAGATCTCAAGATCTTGATTTGGAACTTGCCGATTGGCGCTCTCATTGAGCCATGTAGAATGATAATACATATGTTCGTTAATAACATGAATTAGCCCACAAGGTATTGATTGATAGAAATATTCGCATTAAAGAGTGAAATGTGAAATATTACCTTGGAACTAAAGAGTGTGCCAAGCACTGAAGCGGGGTGTTGCTCTTGTTCCGTTGATCCACTAAGATCTTGTGAACCACCTCATAAAAAAGACATTCCTCATTATCACTTTTACCCTCATGCCTATAAATAGCTTGCTTTACCTTCTCAATCATTGTATCCCACATATCATACACCAAATGAAGACATTGTGTATCGGTGTCAGTGACTCTTATCATATCATAGATTGGGCCAGTGAAATCAAGAATAAAATCTATCTTGTCCCACCACAAATCATCGAGGACTTTCTCTTTCACAAATTGAGCTTTCTCCACATCATCTTCTCTATACAAGCTCCATCGATCACTAATGACCATGTCTTGGAGGGCTCTCTTGATGACCTTAAACTTTTTCAACGTAATAATCCACGAGGCAAATCTTGTGTCGGCAATCGATAGGAGCTTCATCTTGGAATAATCATTGAACATGGCAAGCCGCATAGAGTGGTTCATGATAAAATTCTTCATAAGCAACGCATCATCGGAGATCTCTGTAATCCAATGTAATTGTGCATAAGCCACGACATTTGCTTCTGTGTTCTTAGCCACACAAATATTCTTGATAGCAAGATTGAGTGTATGGACTACACAAGGAGTCCAAAATATATGAGGCCAGGTGCCCTCCACAAGCCCTCCCGCGGCCTTGCATGCCAAAGTATTATCGGTTATGATTTGGATGACATTTTGTGATCCTACCTCCGTGATGCATTTTTATAGCTTCGCTTGGATAATATATTTATTCTTGACTTCTCCCTCGGTAGTTACGGCATTCAAGAACATTGGCTTACCCTCACATACCGTCATAAAGTTGATGATGGACCTCCTTTGTACATCCGCCCACCCATCACTACAAATAGAGACCCCCTTCTGTTGCCATGTGTCCCTGATGGGCTCCATCAATCTCTCTATGTGAGTTTTCTCACGTTGTAAGATAGTGGTCATCATGTAATTATAACCAGGAGGCTTGTAACCAGAGATTGGATTGCTTGCGGCATATGTAAAAGCCTTGACATAATATGGATTCCTTGTCAAGTTCAACGACAATCCCCCGGTAAAGAACATCCTACCAATCAATGCATCCAATTCCTCCCTTGCTCCCATGTTGAATGATCGTTCCACGGTATTAGGACCCCTCCTCTTAGATTCACTTGCACGATTCAGCATGGTTGCACTTGCACTTACACCGGTCGTACTTGCAGTCGAAGATATAGGTAAAGATAAAGTCTTAGGCCTAGAAGCCCTCAACCTCACCTCCGCTTGATCCAACGTCCTTTGAAACTCCCTTAGGTTTTCGGGTGTTGACTTGGAACACATCTTAATTCCAGTCCCGCTTATCCTCAAGAGGTGATTTTTAACTCTTGAGTGTGAAATGGTAAACTTCTCTCTGCAATAATTACATCTCCATCTCCAATTTCCTCCTGTCGTTCCTTCTTTTTTCTCCAATTTGGTAACATATTTCCAAAGCGGATATTTGTCATCTTGTACTCCACTGCCACTAGAACTCCCTTCTTGTTCCATTTCTCTAAAGTACAATAACAATAATAGTAAATTAAAAAATTAACAATAGCAAAACAGTAACTAAAATCCTAATTAACAGTAAATTAAAAAATAGAACCCTAATTAATTTAACAATAAATTAATAGAACCCTAATTAATTAATAGTAAATTAACAGAAAATAGTAAATTAAAATGTAACAATAACCCTAATTAAATGGAACCCTAATTTAATTAACAGTAAATTCACGTGAAAACAGTAAAATCTTCATATGTATATTCAGAGAGAGAAAGAGACGGATTCAGAGAAAGAAAGAGAATCAGAGAGAGACGAAGAGATCCACACAGAGAGAGACGAAGAGATCAAGAGATTGAAAGAGAGACTGACCTAGCAACGACGAGCCGATCTCGAGAGAAAGAGAGACGAAGGGATTGTGGCGGCGTCAGGACTCTGATAAGTGAAGAAATTAGGGTTTGGGTTTGGGTTTCGCGTTTTTCTTTTTTGTTCGTGATTCCCAGTCGTGTCGGGAATGAGTCGGGGGCGTGTTGGGCGTTGACGCATGTTAGGGCCGTTGACCACGTGTCCGACGCGTTTCGAACGCGTGTCTGCATCCGACACGCGTCGGACAAGGACTCGAGACCAAGTTTCGCATGTCGGTGCTTCATAGGTTGACAACACTGACTGTAACTAGAAAATACTTAAAGAACTATTGAACATTGCCGGATTGGCAACCATCATTATTATTTATGCATGTTTGATTAAAAATTTGAAATATCGTTTAACCTAGCTAATTGGTTAATCACCATGCAAAATAGTACTTGCAACTTGTTCTTCTTCTTCTTCTTTTATGTGATGATTTATAACCAAAATTTAAACCTTTGGGTGTCCTGAAATAGTTCACTGTGAATAGAAAAGGAACAAAACCAAAATTTATGTTGATAAATCAATCAGTTGTAATGAGCTAAGTAGGCCGATTTTCTATGACTAGAATGTAGGTTGTCTTCTCATTCGACAGGACAGAGACCCCGCATTTCCTTGCAAATGAGTCAAAGGAACAAAGGAAAGATACTTTTCCATGTGCAAATGCAAAGGGGATCATTGGTTTTTATACAACTCAGTAGTTCGATTTCAAAAACGTCGTTCATTGCAGTTTCAAGCTGACAAAAAATCTATTTCATATATTTATCGAAGTTATCAGTTGACCTCTCTTATCTCCTATTAGTGAAACAGCATAAATCCATCAAAATCTACACATAAAAAATAGTAATAAACGAACCATTGGCGCACTTCGACAAACACGCATAATACATGTAATGATTTTCATAGATTTTGTTTAACATACAACAAAATAAAAAACAAATTCATAAATTTGGTTCCTGTATCTAGTTTCTTAACCGTTTTATGCGATTTGAAAGAAGCAATGTGAATCTCCGCAATTTGTTCAGATTGGGAAAATAGTATGAGAAATAAAGCAAAAAAAATGATTATAATAGATGAGCTGACCTACAGAATTGAAGGTTGAGGATGCGTCCGTGTTCGCTTAGGTTATCGGTAGGGGTGGAATCGAATCGAATTTGAACGAATAGTGCAAGGTTCAAATTCGAGTTCGGTTTATATGATGCTATTCGTGTTCGCATTCGAATTAGATTCAAATAGTAATACAAATTCGAATTGGCTTCGTTTACTTATATTTATGTTTTGAAAAAAATCGTGAATATTAGATTAGCATTATTCTGCAACTTTGATTTCGAATTATTCGTCAAATATTCGATATGTATTCGCTAATAATTCGAAAATCATAAAAAAATAAATATAATCAGTAAACAAAAGGGTTTTTTTACCCTTCCAGTGAGAAAAAGCAGAGAATCACGGCACGAAATCGCCAAGATCTGCAGAGATCGAGGGAAGTGGGCGTCGTCGCGGGGAGGGATGAGGGCGTCGTCGCGGGGAGGGACGTTACCAAGTGGATCTAGCCAATCTCCTTTCAGTCAGCATCATGAAGGAAAGTGATCTAAGAGTTATTAATAAATACGAAATGCGCCTTTTGACCTTTAAGGATCAGTCGTAGTCCGAGGGCGTCGTCGCGGGCAGGAGCGCAGGTTGTCGGAGGGAAGAGGGCGTCGTCGCGGCGAGGGAGGACAGCGTCGGCGGGGAGGGAGGAGGGCGTCGGAGAGAGAGGAGCGCAGGTCCTCGCAGAGGGAAGAGAGATTCGTCGCGGGGAAGGAGGAGGGCGTCGTCGCGGGGAGGGAGGACGGCGTCGGGGGGTGGGAGGAAGCGGAAAGTGGAAACTCAAGTGATCGTGAAAACCCTAGGCCCCTCTATGCCCTAGAAGTTAGTAATTAAAATTTTGATGCTAATATTTGCAACAAGTTTAATTAATAGGATTAACATATAAAAAATCATCGAACAGTTAATAATCAGTCTACGATTTAGTTAAATTCTATTTGTTTATAAGCCGAATCTTAAAAAATATTTATTTAGCGTTAAAGGAAGTGTCCGATCAAATATGACTGAATATCTGTACGAATATTAATCGAATTGTTTATTAAATATTTGGTTCGCTTCCACGTAGGGGTGGTAAACGATCGAATCGAATCAAATAGTAATGTGTTCGTATTTGTATTTGTTAAAATTATCGAATTCGAATATGAACTCTAATATTCATATATCTAGTTTTTCAAATTCGAACTCGAATACTTGGTATTTGATAAATATTCATGAATATTCACGAATACTTATCGAATATCAAAGTATATTTATACCGCTAAAGAATTTGATTTTCAAATAGTATTAATTCATAAATAAAATGTATTCATTTATAATATATGATGTATATATATTTAAATTAAAATTTTAATTAGAAAACATATTTAAGATTATTTAAATCTTAAAATCAATATATAAAACTTAAGTAGAAATGGTATGTCGGTTAAAAATATGACATCATATGTGCAATAATACAAGTAATAAATTATGATCAAATTTTAAACGAATATTTAACAGGCAAACGAATCGAATATACATCTGGTTAAATTCTATTCGTCAGTAAACTCGAATACTAAAAAATATTTGTTTAGTGGTAAATGAACTACCGAATCGAATTTGACCGAATACTTATTCGAACAATTATCAAACTATTTGTTAATTATTTGGTTCATTTCCACCCCTAAGTCTTCCACCCCTAGTTATCGGGGATTGAGCATAGACTCGTTTTTTTGGGATTTTCGGTACCTCCAAGTTATAGAACCGATCAAGCCCTAGGGCAACAAACTTTGGTTTTCGTTGTGGATGGGGTTCACAAGCCTTATCCAGGCCACATGACTAAGTGAGGACCTCAGATCTCATCTTTTTATTCAACCTGTGATTTCTATTGTTCAGTTTGAAGTTTTTTGTCACTACTTTTTTGCAAATTGTCTCTTGATATTAACTCTATGTTGGCCAGTAAGTAGGGAATTTATACTTTGTAGTAGCAGTACTACGACTTCAGGGTATCTTTCTTACTTGATAAAAATATTAAGTGCATAAACTAATGGAACTAAATCTTAATGCAGGAGCTGGGCGTCTAGCCTTCGATAAAGAAACACAAATTTGCACACATAAGATCATTTCTATTTGTGTAAGGTAAAATCAATTTCACTTGGGAATTGTAATATACATGTTAAATTTTACTGTGTTTTGTTGTACTAATAAGCAAATAAAGACTTTAATGTTGACTATTTAATCACAAATTTACACATCAGGCTTTGTTTTGTTACTACGTATAACTCATGTTAATGAATGTTATTGTTAGAAAAACAAACATAATGATATTTGTACAAATCAAGTACATTTTCTTTATAATTGTCATTACTATTTTCATGTTGTGTATATAAATTTAAATGGAGTGTTATTGAATTATTTACTATGTCAATTCTTATAGTTATAATGACAACTCAAAAATGAAAGTTCTTGATATTTGGGCCCATCTTTAACATCGACAATTTAAAATCTATCACATTCTGACGAAGGAAATGGATGAAGTTACATTGAAGATAACACTTGAAATAGTTTGTGAAATCTGATATTATTTTACTTCATCATACCAAAGAGTAAATTTAAGATGGAGGAGTTCACAGTAGATCAATAAAATAATAGCTTGATACCCAAATAACGGGGGCCAAACAACTACGCAAACAGGTAGTACACATGGTACGTATGATTTATTTAAGATCTATTTTAGTGTTGTTAAGAAATTCATATGTTTTAGACTTGCACTCTAACTATAATCTAATTTAATAGCACAACGTGATCCTGAAAAAATCTTATCTTTACAATAATTAAAACGAAAGTTAAGAAATTGTGAATTACATAGATTGGATTATGGATTGCATCAACTGAAATCTACATGCTTCGAGAAGTCTAATGAGTCTGATTTACCCGATGGCTATAGGATGAAAATGTATAAGAGCAAGAGAATAAAAGAAAGCATCAGCAACATAAACGTTGACAGTACATGTGACAGAACTAGCCCAATAATAAAAAGGTATGAATCTTCTTTATTCATTTTTTTGAATTAGCATTTGTTATATCATGTTGTTATTATGCTTTTAATGAAGAAATTGTTGACAATTGCAGCTTATCACAATGATATACAGAACTTTGACAAACCAACTATCATTTGTAAGTATTGTCACAATACAATGTGGTATGAAGAAGGCGCAGAGAAATCTTGGAATCCAAAGAAACCTTCTTTTTCTATATGTTGCAAGAGGGGAGGATTGAAGTTTCCTCTTCTTAAAGAGCCTCCAACATTTATGAAAGACTTTATATCTAAAGCATAATACTTTATTTTATTAACATGTTAAGTAGTTGAAGAAAATCTTTTGGAAACCGTGCTTTGCACGGGTCTAAATACTAGTAATGATTGCTCTTGCTTCATTGAAGACTTTCTCTTGAAAAAATTATTCATAATTAAAAAAAATTAAACAAGATAATCAACAAAGTTTTTCCAATTCACTTTTCCCAAATACATAAATAATAAATTATACTTCAAAGAGAAAGACTAAAATTAACATGAAGTGCATTTCTCCTCTTATTATGGAATACTAGTGTGTACATCGTGCAAAGCACAACCTCTATTTTTTATTTCTGCTACAGTAATTCTGTTTTTAAATGTTTTTTGTAAGTGATGCAGTAACATTTTTTAAAATGCTACAGTATCTCACCTGTGCTACAGTGATACCGCTACAGTAATATTTGTGAACGATACGATCCCTATATGCGCTACAGTAATTTATTGTACCATTTAAAGTAGTGTGAATAGTAAATCTATGGATCTTCCTATTATTATAGACGAATAGATTAAATCATCATCATTCGTCAACTCTTTTAAACAAGCACGAAAAATTAGGAAAAAAATAAATAATTCATATACACTATTACAAGGGGATTTCTGAGTCAAATAAAACTCATGCAAGTCAACTGCTCTGCCATTTCTCCCTTTTTCAAAGTACAAAAATCTGAAATTTTTCTAGTAATTTATCAGAGTTTCCTGATGAACCTTTTGGTCTTCAGAGCTTTACCTAGGGTTTAGAGGGCTTGATGAAGGCGATGAGGAGGCTCGGGTGGAGTTAAGAGGCGGTGCAGCGGCACGCGCGGCGATGCAAGCGACAGCCGACGGGAGAAAGAAGAGCTTTGGTAATGGACTAAGGGGTTTTGGATTAAGGGCTTATTTGGATAATGGAAGTATTGGAAGTAAGAAATAGGTTATAGAAATAATTTTTAAAACTATGAAATAGAAAGTAGTAGAAATAACATTTTTTGTTTGTTTCATATATTTTTAGAAGTTACAGAAGTAGAACTTCTTTCTCTTTATTTACTTTTTTTGTTTGAATAACATTTGAAAAATATTACTAAGAAGTAATTTTATCAATGAAAATTTGTTAGAAGTAACTAATAAAAGAAATATTAATAAAAATTTATTTATTTCCTAATTAATATATATTTCAACTACTTCCGAGCTACTTCTGAGTATTGAGGATTGGAAAAATAGTTTAGAAGTAAAGATGACATGTAGGCGCTACATAAGCGTTTAAGGAAGTATTGGAAGTAAGTTTTTCAGAGAACCAAACACACTTTTTTGCTTAAAAGTAGCAGAAATAGTCTCTACTTCAGCTACTTCATAATTACTTCCGTGCAAACAAACATGTCCTAAGTCCTTGGACAGTTTGGATTAGGCTTGTCGTATTTGGGGCTCTTAAATTTCAGAAGGATTAAATATAAATGGGCTATGTGAGGACATAAGGGGCTGGCCTGGGTAGGGTGCAATCTGTCCAAGTTTTGGGGGAGCAGATTATGATATTAGTGGATTGGGATCCTCTACTAATAAAAAGTTCCTAATATCTCCTAATGAGGAGATCATGACCTTTCATTTTGATCATGGCCTTTTATTTTGCCACCCATCCTTGTGGGGCCCCTCCCAACTCTTCCATCTCCTCATTAGGAGATACTAGTTTTAGGCTCGTGCGATGCACGGATTTGTTTAATATACAAAAAATATAGCAAAAGAATGCAAAATAAAACAGTAATAATATATAAGTAGTCAGAAATGATACAACCTAAGTTGCATATATAGTTTGAAAAATTAGAAAGTTTAGAAAACTTGAATCAGTTTAAGATCATATATCGTTTGAAAAATGTAAATGTGTAAAAACGGTATTCAGAAATATGGGGAGAGTTATTTTATTATTTATAAGGTAGAAAAAATTTAAAATTAAACTGAAATGTCAAAAAAGTACCAAAATTGGTAAACTTAAAAAATTGAAAAAAATAAAAGGTTTGGAAAAATGTAAACATGGGAAAATAATATTTGAACATTTTGTGCGAGCCATATCAATATTTAAACCATTGATAACTTTCCAAAGAAATTGGTAAAATAAAAGTGAAATGTCAAAAAACAAAGAAAATATAATACCTATCATATAAGGGGTATATGACATCCACCTAACGAAAATAAGAAATAATGTAATACCTAAATCAAATAAAGTCAGTGTAAAAAATTTGTATATGATTGCAATTTAAAAACATCATCAAACCATAAGAATACAACATAAGAAGTACTCGATTAGTTAAATAAAACACAACTTTCACATACACTATATAAACATAAGAAAGAACAAAAATATTGAAGTGAAATGCATTGTCATTGGAGAAAAATAACAAAACATAAAATAAGAGAAATACATTCTAGTAAGATTATATTAAGTTCATCACTTACTGATAGGGCAAATCCGCAAGCGCACGGACTCGTTGTAGCTATCAAGGTCGATCCCACAGGGACTAGGGTTAATTACCAAATTTTACGTTATTAGACTAGCTAAACTAATGAGTAAATTAGAAGAGATTTAATAAAAGAAATAAAATAAACAACTAATCGGATGGAATTCAATATAATGAAGGACTAGGATTGGGTTATCACCACAACTTAGGTGTTCAATGATGAATTATTTCAATTCTTGGTGTTGGTTTAATCTAGAAAGGGTGAATTAGCCTAAATTAATCTAAAGCCTTTTTCAAGGTCTAAAGATCGTGCCTAATCAATCTTAATTAACCTACTTTCGTGGAATCAAGATTAAATTAAACCCATTAAGCTTTATGCTAATCCAAATCAAATCCCCAAGGAATCTAGCCTACTTTCGTGGTTCGAGCTCCCTGCTTAATTTCTAGAGATCCGGTATCAATCTTCACCTTTCAGTCCTTCAATTAATTACCTATGATTGCTAATACGGTGATCAAGCGAATCAACAAAATTAAAACACTAGAAATTAAGTTTAAAGATCTAAACTTTCACCAAAAACATATATTAATTCATCATCAATCACCAAAAAGTTGGGTTCTTTCCCAACCCTAGACAAGAAATCTACTCACACATGATTGGAATAAGAGAATACATCAAATAATTATGCAAATCAATCATAAGAAGAGATAAATCAAAGAGAGGAAAGAATTAACCCGTCTTTCAATTGAAATCTTCAAAATAAGAACTTGCAATCCAATCTTCTACAAGAGATTAATGTCTTCCTTCAATACTTGAACCCTAGAATAGTTGCTAGTTGATGGCTAAAAGAAGAAAACAAAAGATATCCAAAACCCTAAGTCAAAAAATCTATTTATATGTCCCCAAAAATCTGGAAAATAACTAATTCCCGCGCCACCGGTGTGGTCTGCACCACACCAGGGTGTGGTAGGGGTTGTTTTGCTGATTTTGTGCTTGTTTCTTTAGTTTTTGGTATTTTGGCTATAACTTTTGCGTCCGACCTCGGAATGAGGTGATTCAACTTGCGTTGGAAATCTGTTGAAGAGATCTACAACTTTCATCTTTTGAGTTTTTCTTGATTCGAACTGCATCATGGTCGAAATTCCAGTTTTTCATACTCGTGCATCCATTTTCTTCACGAACCATGCCTTCGAAATCTTGTTGTTGCTTCAAACTCTTGTATAACTTCCAACGATCATCAAATCTTTCAATCTTGAGCCAATACCTACATATAAGAACACAAACCACATCAGTATCCTCGATCTAAACACGAAATATGCATTAAACACTCGTAAATCATGCTTGAAACACACTAAGATAATGCATATTTTACGTGTTTATCACTTACCAATAGTAAAGATAAATAAAGAAACAAATAGGTCTGAAACAAAAAAATATAATTATATAGAAAAGAAAGAAAAATACACTTGTATAGGCAGAAAAGTCTTTAATTCTATCTT
This sequence comes from Asparagus kiusianus, assembly GCA_022839385.1. Lineage (NCBI taxonomy): Eukaryota > Viridiplantae > Streptophyta > Magnoliopsida > Asparagales > Asparagaceae > Asparagus > Asparagus kiusianus. The sequence goes on from BQKN01067341.1 coordinate 338,393, forward strand.
TGCCTTTGGTATTCATTTTTTTCCTTTTGTTAATGAAAGAGTGAGCAATCTATCAAACTGTAGCAAAAAACCATAACAGTCCAAAACAACAGTAGAAAAAATAACAACCTAAGATAGGATGAGCTATTTTCATGGAAGAATTTAAAATCTGTCAAATTAGCATCGACTATGTCAAATTAGAGTGCATCAACTATGTCAAATTTCAGCCAAAAGCAATATGTTAGCTTGCATTTACTGTCATATTCCAGCCATTTAATTTTACAAACATTTAATGTACATCTTTGTATTTCTTCACCCAGCAGATTTAACTCTTGTGCATCAAAGCGTTCAAGCCAACAACAACGTTCAAAACATAGAATCTTTATCTTGTAAACAACAATAAAAACACAAACTCAAATCATCATTTATTGATATTCATAATTAAATAAACAAATAACTAAAAAATATACCTCATAAAATGACAAAGAAAGAGCGAATTTGTCTATAAAAATGTACCTCGTAACATAATTAAATAAACAAATAACTCCGAATCTAAAAAAAGTACCTCATAATTAAATAAATAAATGACCAAAACCAACGACACATACCTCCGCCTCATAAAATAACTTAAAAATATGATTTTTAAAGGATTTTTATCAACAAAAATAGTTAATTTGCTTGCAAGAAAAAAAGCATTAATATCATTAAAAATAATCTAATAGGATATAATTATTGTTCTCAAGCCTTGATAGAAGGAGCTAAAATAAAACAAAGGGTTATTTCACTTTAATATCACAAAGGTTATACCAATTGAACCTCAATACCCTAAACTTACTTTTTGCCCAAAAAGATCCCAAAGTTCTCAAAAGTTTAACTTTGATTGTGCAAACATAATTGTGGTATCCAAGTTCAGATTAACTTTAAAATAAATACAAAAAACTAAATAATTTCTAGGGATTTAACTCCAAATAAGCAAGAAAAGACATCTATAGAAAAATATAACACAAACTTACAACTAATGGATGAAACAACATACCCTTTTCCAGGAATAAATCAAATTACTTTACTCTCCATCGTATAGAAACAATCATCTCTCAACAAACTCTGCAGTCACCTTAAATGTTATCCCAGCCTACACACTCTTATGAACTTCCACATGCTTTGAACAAAAGGATTCCCTGTACTACTTTTTTAAAAAAATAAGCACATTTCAATAAAAATTCCCAAACAACATAAAATCGCCAAAAAAATAAAAAGGAAACTTTTTTCCCTGTATTGAATCCATGAAGAATGCTTAGCAAAGCGCCAAGCTTAGAATCAAATTATGCGACCTACAACATAATTAAATAATTGCACACCAGAGAATTATTGCACATCTTAAGGGAACAATCTCTTTTGAGAATATGAAAATAATTTCCCTTTTTTAAGGCTAATATTGATATGAATTGCTTACTTATGTTACAATCAATTCAAAGGTAATATAAAATGTTCGTTTCTAAGCATATTTTGTAATTAACCTATAGAGAACAAAATTCTTATAAGGTTTGTCAATTTAGATGTGAAGCATGTTTGAATTGTTCACATTAATCATGGCTGATTGTAAATGCTATGAAACATAAGAATGCAAATAATGGTTATATATACCAAGACTGCAACACTACCTTTAAATATAGGTTAACCTTTGGTAATTAAAAAATTAATAGAGCCAATTTACCTACAAACTTCGAAAGTTGAATTCAATTAATAATCCAATTGCATTAGCCTTAGTTAAAGACTTAATTAAATTGAAAAAATCCACTAAAATCACACAATTAAAGAAGATAAAACTACCAGAAAGATTAAAACAAACCTGTAGTACCCTTTCCAACTGAACCTTCACAAACTCGAATAGTATTGGCGACTATGTAACAATTAGAGATTCATAAAAATTTTAGTAAGGAAAGGTTTTTGGTATTATTGGTACAATACAAACAAAATAGTAAAAGTGATTAAAAAACAAAGTGAAACGAACCTGCAATACTCTTTCCGACCGGACCTTTGCAGATTTTATTGATAGATAAAGTAAGCTCTAATTGAAATGGGCAGTGAGAGTTGTATTATTGTTCTAACTGCTGATGATAGAATCTCTAATGGATATGGATTAATTACAATGCAGGAAAGTTGAACACTTTTCAAGATAAAAGAGGTCGGTTAGACCAGCAAAGAGATCGCTATTTGCATAGACGGGAAAAAAGCATAGATAAATTTAAAATAAAAATAACAATTTTGTGTTGAATTACCTTCTAGTTTTTCCTTTTATTTTTCTAGAATATCAATCTGTAGGATATAATCTGCCTCTTTCTTCTCTAAACTGTAAAATATTCAAATCCACAACTCTAAAAAAAATTATCTATGTTAGTACTTGACTTCAGCCGTTAGCTTGAGTCTCTTTGCAATTGTTTTCTGCAACTTCCTCTTCTTTGCTTCAGTTTCCTGCACAGTAAGAATATAAAAGCAAAGCCCTTTTGTTCATATGTTAAAAAATAGATATATTTGATACAACAACGGGGGAAAAAATTGACCCAAAAACATTGAGAAAAGATCAAAAAGAGTTGGACCTAAAAGAATCAACTTAGACACGCATCGCGAAGGATAAATACAAAACACACATATAAGATCACTGCTAAAAAGTTGAAAAGATCCTTCAATTTTAGAACCGAAGGAGACGACCTAAATTGATGCCTACCATGAGATGTCAAAATTACACATAACAACAAACCCCAGATCTCTGAATCAAGAAACAAAGATAACCCATCAAGCAAATAAATTCCTAAGCCTATAACAACGGATCATATGTACATAAATAGATTTTTAAAAGAAAAAGAGCAAATCTGAACAAAAAAGAAAAGATTTTTTTTACTACCATGAGCAGTTCATCATAATCATGCAAAAGGGCCTGATGCTTGAACCGAGCCCTCGCTTCCTCTGAATCCATCATCAAAACCCTGCTCCCCTTTTTCATCATCTTTAACAAATTCCAATCCGAATCCTAAATAAAGTAGGAGAGAAAGAGGAAAAGTCTATAATAATAATAATAATAAGGTGGAAGGAGACCAGGGAAAGATCTAGAAAGTAATAAAAGATAAAAGATTTGAATTTGGGATGAGGAGGGAAGATATTAAATGAGAAATTTAAACTTGAGAAGCCAAAATGAATGCAGGTCATAGGAAATTGAAGCAGAAGATGGAAGGTTGTTGAAGATACAAAATATTACTATTTTCAAAATAATGAATAATATTAGGAATCGAAATTATGAATTCTTTAGAGATTGACAGGTGGCGGAAGAGGCTTGCCATGTGGCTTTTTCAAGGGGAAGAGATGTCATGTGGTGTTTTTAAGGGGAATAGATTTTAGATATAGAATATAGATTTTCAAAATAATGAATAATGTTGGGAACCGAAATTATGAATTCTTTAGAGATTGACACGTGGCGGAAGAGGCTTGCCATGTGGCTTTTTCAAGGGGAAGAGATGTCATGTGGCGTTTTTAAGGAAAAGAGATTTTAGATATCGAACATAGATTTTCAAAATAATGAATAATGTTGGGAAACGAAATTATGAATTCTTTAGAGATTGACACGTGGCGGAAGAGGCTTGCCATGTGGCTTTTTCAAGGGGAAGAGATGTCATGTGGCGTTTTTAAGGGGAAGAGATTTTAGATATAGAATATAGATTAGCATGAGTAGAGGATCCCAACTTGATCTTACTAGGGGTACATAGGGGGCAGTTGTCCCCCTAAAGCACGATGTCTATCCGTAGAAGATTTTTTTTTGGTCAATGAAAAATGCTTTATTTATTTACCAAATATATGGAAATTATGTACATCACAGTCTCCAAAATGAGAAAACAGGCTTCTAAAAAGAAGCTATCTACTTACAAGGATATTAACCAATCCCTATATTCTTCTAAGATAGAACTATTTAGGCAAATAGTTAAGATATCAAATTTGATATTCTTAACCAGTTGAGCAGCACCTGTAGCTCCTTGTTAAAAAAATCTATTATTCCTTTCTATCCACAATCTGTACACAGTAGCCGCAAGTGCCAACCTTCTAACATTTGTTTTGAATCCATTTCCCCTTTGTCTGGTGTTAAACCAATTCAAGAGCAATTCCCATTCACCAGATTGCCAAGACATTCTAAGCCAGTCCATGATGGCTAACCACACCTCTCTTGAAAATGGACAATCAAAGAACAAATGATTTCTTGATTCAGAGGCAGTTCCTGCACATAGTAGGCATATATTTGAATTAATGGTTCCTCTTCTCATCAACCTATCCTGAGTGAGTAATCTGTTCTGCACTGCAAGCCACAGTACAAAAGTGTGCTTCGGATAGTTCAACTTTCCCCATATTGTGTTGTGCCAAGGGACAATGTGTGAACTAGGGGAGAAAACAGAGTAAACTGCAGATAACTGCAGTTTAGAATCCTTATAGCAATCACTGAGGGCCTTCTTCAAGTTGTCAGTCCCTCCAGTAACAGCCGCAGCTCTGTCCCTACTCTTGATCAGCTGCTTCCACATCCAAGAATTCTCTTTTTTAGCCTTTATGTGCCATATATCCCCATGTTTTAAATAATTCACATGGATCCATTTCACCCATAAGCTTTCCTTGTTAACATGTATATACCATAGACTCCTTAATGCAGAAGACAGATTCCAAATAGAAGCAGAGAAAACTCCCAAACCTCCCTGTTTTTTCCGATTACAAACTTTATCCCATGATACCAATGGGATTCTGAAAGAAGTATCAGACTTCCCCCACAAAAATTTCCTGCACAGTTCATCTATCTTCTGAGTGACTTTGACAAGAAGAACAAAATTTGTTGTCCAGTAATTTTGAACACCTAAATCACTTGAAGCCTTCCTGCATAAGATAGTTTACTATGTCTAAGCCACTTCTGAAACTGACCAGAGATTTTATCCAATAATGGGACCCGTAGAAGATTTGTTATAAGAAAGAGGGCGGTGGAGATTCTGGAGAAAATAACCTTCATACTATGAAGGGAGACATTTTTTCCCTCTCTGGCGTACTGAATCCTCAGCAAATGTGAGATGCTTATTTCATGGATATTTTCTTTTTCGTTTTATTTTTTTTCATGGGCAGGGAGACGATTAAAAGTTGTTATGAGCGGGGGTGGAAAAAAAAGAAAATTTCCCCCTGGAACTTAAAAAGCAAAAAACAATGTTTCAAGGTGGAAATTATGTCCTCTCCAGCTCTGATTTTTATCCTCCTTCTGTGGGCATGGTCGCATCACGTGGGTAGTCCACTGGGCACTAATTCAAGTTATATATTTTTATATATTCCTAAAAGAATTTATAAAAAAACTATATTACTTATAAAAGAGAACATCCATGTCAAAATTTTTGATATCATTTTTTATCCTCTCAATTTTTTATAACTCAAAATTATATCATTAATTATAAAAATATAATGATCCATAACCTCTCATTAACTATGCACCTTTTCATTTTCTCAAATTATTTGGTCCTTCACTAGAATATGTCAACAATTTATAATGATAACAAAATTCGTGAATATATAATAATTTATTATAAAGAATTATTAATTATATAAAATAGTGAAAGTCAATCATTTAACAAAGTATTGCACATAATTATAATTATTAATAATATTATAAATATGGGTTATTTCTTTATGTTGTAAAGAATATTACATTCGATAATTAATATCATCTTAGTTATAAAAAATTAGATGTTATACATTAAAAATACTTTTATTTTGGAAAATTAATTTATATAAAAAAGTTGGATCCTTGAAATTTAGGAGACATATACTTTTCTCTTTTTTTCTCAAAATATTTGGCAACTCGCTAGAATATACTAATAATTATAATGATAATAAAAGTAATAAATATATTATAATTTATTATAAAAAAATTATTAATTTTAATGTAATAATATAATTATTTATTTCATAAAATATTATACAAATTATAATTATTAATAATAGTATAAATAGGGATTGGTTTTTTATATTATACGATTATTACCCTTTTTGATATTATAATATCATCTTGGTCATAAAAATTGGACATTATGAGTTAAAAATATTTTTATTTAGGAAAATTACTTTATATAAAAATATTGGATCTTTGAAATTTATGAGTCATGCACTTTTCTTTGGAAAGTAAATGTCTCATATTTTTCAAGGATCTAATATTTTTATATAAAGTACTTTTTATAAATAATAGTATTTTTAATTTATACCATCCAATTTTTTATTACTAAGATGATATTAATTATCAAAGAAGGTGATATTCTCTACAACATAAAGTCAAATAATATTAAAAATTATTGTCATTATTTAATAAAAATTATAATAAAATATGTACATAACATAACTATTTAATAATTTAAATAGTTTAATTATATCAATTGTGTTACTTAAACTAATGATTATATTATTATTTAATAATTATACTCCTAAATAATTTATTTAATTATATAATAATAGAAAATTTTAAATAACTATTAAATGTGTGTTAGTAATAGTATAAGTACTAATAATAGTATAAATTAAAAAATTTTAATCATAGTGCAATAAAATAACTTTTAATGGTTATATATAATTTATTAAATAATATAATATTAAATACAAGAACATGTCCAAGTGCAAAGCACATGCATTATACTAGTAAAGAATAAATATATTTATAAACTATATTTTGATAAATGGAAAATTATTTTTATTTTGTATTCCTCTTTTATTTTTTATATTGTGGATTTTATCACGTGGGTAGTCCACGAGGCACTAGTTCAAGTTATGTAATATACTAGTCTTTATCTACGTGTAGTGCACGTGGTTAAATATCAAAACAGTTTAATTTTATATTTATTTTATTACTATAAATAAGTCAGATTAATTTTGAGTTCAAATATGTAAAATTGAATAATTAGATTTGCTATAATTATTATTTAAACATTATTAAAATTTGACGTTATGGATTTTTAACCTAAATTGGAATCAATATACTTAACTAGGATATTATAATCGTCATTATGAACTACATGTTTATTGATTAAAAATATCATAGACTTTATATGATAGACTTTAAATAATAGACATTAAATAATATATTTTAAATAATATACTTAACTGAGATAGCGCTACTTTAAATCAATATATTTAACTGAGCTATCATAACCGACATTATATGATAGACTTTAAATAATATACTTTAATGTATTTTGGTTCAAAATTGGGATTAATATACTTAACTGGGACATCTTTATTGATTTTCTAAGAAAAAAAATATCAATTAACATAATAATATCTTCAAACAGAATATTAGTTAAAAAAAGTTAAATTAATACTACATGCCATATTCCAAACTTTACTAATTCCAACCTATAATATGGAGTCAAGCATAAACAACAATATTATTATGAACTATTGTTTTAGCAAATAAGAAACCACATTTCTTATTGCATTGAAAACAGAATTGCACAACACATTTGGACATTATAAACTCATATTTTACAATAAATCATCTCAACAAATATAATTAAAAAAAATGGGAAACATGAGGTCTCAACCTATATTATTTGATAGATTTAAAATAATAAAAAGATAAATACTAAAGATTAATAGTAACTATAATATAATTTTATGTGATAAAAGCAATCACACAATCATAGAAAAATACTAGAAATTTCACATCTACAAGATTCATCTTTCTCTACCTTTATCTTTTTTCTGGATAATTCTAAAATAGAGTCTTTATTATCTACGTTGATTGTAATATCAGTGTGGAGTTGGATTTCTTGTGCTATTATATTTCCTTTGCCTCGTTCATATTTTGTCTTCTCATCTAACTTCACCAGGAATTTGAATGTCTTTCCAATGTTCAACACAAAATTTAAAAAATATGGACTCTGATTATTTTTCTGTTTCAATGAGAACAAAGATTAATTTCATATATATATGATTTTTTTATTTTCTAACTTATTACTTGAATAGAGTTAGGAATTACCTCTTCCTTCTCTGCAATGAATTCTTCTATTGTGCATCCAATAAGAGTTTTTACTGCATCAAATAGTGTTACCCTTGAATTGTTTGTGCCATTTTCCACGAGAATCTTAACTACATACCTATAGTTTTCATTGTAGATTTCTAGATACATGTTAATATGGTATTTTAATATGTTCATGTCATAAAAAAAGTTATATTACTTAACCTTGGTACTGAGTCATCAGTGATTCTACGATCTTTGTCATTCAGACACTCTTTATTAATATCTTTATCTACCTTCTTATTGCAGCTTTTGCAATCATAGAACCATGGCTCAAGTCTATTTAGAATGATAGTTATCTTTGTCTTAAATGTATAATAGTATGTCTGTATAATGGTAAAATTTAGTTAGTTTTAGTTGTGTTAATAAGAATAGATTTCTAATATTGTACTCGTATCGAATATATGATGCATGTATAATATCATTAATTTGGATTTTTTTTGCATTTATAAAGAGCGTTGATGGAGATCCTTTTATTTTTGCAGCTTCTTCTAAATGAACTAATTGCAATTAGAATTTCTTTTTTTAAAGGTGATATATGTTATGGTGTTCCCATTTGCTAAAGTGCAAAGTCATTGCCAAGCTACGGACGAGTGTTCTGCATGTTAGGCCACAATCAACTTGGTGGCCAGAGACCGATAGTGTCCCACCGTAACTATTATGGTGTTCCCATTCGCTAAAGTGCAAAGTCATTGCCAAGCTACGGACGAGTGTTATGCATGTTAGGCCACAATCAATTTGGCGGCTAGAGACCAGTAGTGATGACTGCTCAACCTACTCGAGGACTCGACATTACCTTATGTCAACTCGAAAGACGGAACATGTCGCCCCTCTTTGTCAAAGATGACTCACCCCGAGTTCACTCGACCGTTTGTCTAACGCCTTGCGAGGCCGACCCGAAAGGCGTTACTTCTTGATAAAGGCAAAGGATATCAACTCCTTCAAGCTTATCCTCACTAACAACGCGTCCCTATCATATAATGCATGTCAGACGCCATCATGCCTCTAGCCTTGATAGCCTTCATGACTCATTGGACCATGTAGGTTGTGCTATGCCGCCAGTCTCTTCCCATTCAATGCTGAAGTGATCTCTCCCCTAGTCGCCAGCTGAAACCTTTAAAACAATGGCTGACTCAGCCGTTAGCCCATGATCTGCCATGCCACCAGTTGCTTCCCATTCAATGCTGAAGTGGTCTCTCCCCCAGTCGTCAGCCTACACCTGTAAAGTAGAGCCTGACTTAGCCGTTAGCCTATGCTCTGCTACGTCGCTGGTCACTTCCCACTTGATGCCGAAATGATCCCCTCCAGTCGCCAGCCGACACCTGTCAAGTAGGTGCTGACGCGACCACCAGCCAACACTTCACCATCGCCTCTCTGTACTTGACCGAAGTGACTAGTCTATCCCTTCTACACTCAGTATAAATACAGATACTATTCTAATATTGAAGGGGTTCGAAAACTAAAAGATCACAAAGGTTCACAAATCTGATATTCTAACACAAATACTGCACAATAACAAGAACTCTCACAATTCTTATTTCCCCACACTCAAGTTCATCAACTAACTTGATCGTTGGAGGTACAATGGGGAACCAATCCCTGACCTCTCACGAATTCCTACATGTGCAGATTTTCTAGCTACCTCACTCAAGAAACAGACATAAAGTCAGAGAAGAAAGCGGTCCCCTCATCAACCTAAACAACTCATCCGAACACGAACACATATTAACTGTGTGATCATTTGACATCAACAATATATAGACATGGGCCTTGGTTCATTTAGGAAATCAATAGGGGGTGTCAAGCAAAATTGAAAGAATAATGGGGCTTAACTACAAAACTACACTTACCCTAGCCCTAGCTAATGTATTTATAACATGATTAGGTGTGAGGAGGGATATGTTGTTTTGTTTTGCATTTTAATTTATTTAGAACTTTAGTTGATTACATGTTGGCGTCTTAGATTAAAAAAAAGAATTTGTCTTAGATTAATTTCGTATTTGAACATTTAAATCAAGGGATTACAAATTTTGATAACTTATTCTATTTAAGAGAAGGTAGGCAATGTGCTACTTTTGGTAACTTAGGGTATTTTTATGCTACTCTCTACAAATTAAGATATTTAAGTGTAAAGGTGATGGAACATTAGAGTTTTAAAGTGTAATTAATTTCATACAAATACTTTTTGATAGATTTTTTTGCTTAACTAAATTTATTCATGATGATTGAAACATGCACAGATTTTAAATGCATATGTGTCAAATTGTCACATGTAATCAAACCCTCCCTTTTAAGATTTCCTCATGTAAGTAGAAAAAGCAAATTTTACACGACGTGGCCAAACACCGTTGTATAGAAATGATAAATCTTTGAAGTTTTACTTGATTTCTGCAACGTAGTAATGAACAAGACTGCTCATACTTTCTGCAGGATGTTAAGAAAGCTTGATATTGAATCATGCGTCAGCATGTCATGGTTCCTCTATTTTACTGCATGTGCTCTTCCTTTACTTTAGAATGCATAGAAATAATTCATGTATGAGAAAATAGTCATTTTGTTATTCAGATGATCAGCACTGCTGAAACCTGCAACTGTGTTTTAATTATCCTTGATGCAATAAAACCTATCACGCACAAGCGTCTTATATATCGAGAAGGAACTTGAGGGATTTGGCATAAGGTAAGGTTTTTATTGTTTCTTTTGTGAATTTCTAAATTTAATCCTTTGTTCCTCGGCATATGTAAGCATGTGCATGCATTGATGAGTAAGTGGCATGATAATTAGAACTTCTTAATCTAAAGAAGAAACAATAGAAAAGACCAGTTTTATTAAATTTAATTATAAAACTGTAAATCTCACATGTTTTAGTCGATTTTCCATTATATTTAGTATTAGCATTGAATTTTTTTTCCATGCCTACTTAATGGCGGACATATTAGTTCTCATGTATGTTCTTCTTTGTGGAACTTTGAAATTCATTTTATTTTCACAAATCAAACAATATTAGTGGTATAACGAAAAAACACATTGCTATGTCATATGTCCTTTTTATATAGCACCAATCAGATGCACATGCTATGACACAACAAGAAATGTTGATAGAGCATATCCTTAAACCAAGGGTTCAGGTCACACATAAATAATTGTGTATATGTTTTGAGTACATGCTTGTCTTTGCAAACTTGAAAAGAAACAAGCCTGCATCGTAAAGTCCTCGGAAACTATGACATGAAAGGGCAATGATAGACCAGTAAGAAATATGTCATCGTAGATTTTAGAACTTTTAGAAACAAAGCAACTTTAATCTTTGAATTGATTCTTTTTACATCAACCTTTTAAATTTTTTTATGGATTCCTTTTTTAATTTTATAATTTTCCAAAAAATAAAATTTGTGTGGTTCCTTTTCTATTTTTCTTCTAATAATAAAAAGTTTGAATTTTCCTTTTTTTAATCTCTATTTTGTTATGTTAAACATGTCTTGCAATAATATTTTATATATTTTTTATTAAACACGTTTATTGATTCATTTTTTTACTTTTAGAATTTTCCAAAAAAAATTTGTGTTGTTACTTTTTATTGTTTTCTTTTTCTTCTATTTAAAAGTTTCAAATGTTCCTTTTTTTCTAATCTCTATTATGTTATTTTAAACACATTTAGGGATAAATATATAGCATGTAGTATAATATTTTCAAGAAGCAAATATATGTTAAGAGAACTCAGGTTTCCGTAGCTAGGCAATGAAACCAAATGGTCCTAGATATGACCGGTCGAATCGTAGTGAAATTGCAATTAGGCTATACATATCACAAAAAATGGCTTAACCCTTGATTGCTTGTAATAGGATTATGATGCCAAACCAACATAGACACACTATAATCAGTGATTCTGAGTATAATTACAGTTTTCAGGCAACAAATGTTTCTTTGGGATCCATTGAAACTTTGGTTGAGAGAGAGAAAATAGAAGAGAATGGACCTTGGAGGATGGGGACATGACGCGTCAGAGAGGCGACGGGAGGCGGCAAGGGAAAAGGAGAGGCATCGAATTTTCCTTTTTTTATCTCTAATTTGTTATTTTAAACACGTCTTGGGATAAATATTTTAAACATTTTTAGTAAACACGTTTACTGATTCCTTTTTTAATTAAGAATTTTCCAAAAAAATAAAATATTTGTGCGGTTCCTTTTAACTGTTTTCTTTTTCTTATGTTTAAAAGTTCCAAAATTTTCTTTTTTCCTAACCTCTATTTTGTTATTTTAAACACGTTTAGGGATAAATATATTATTATGATTCAATTAAAGTCTAAAGTTACCTATAAGTACTTGTGTTTTTAGAGACCTTAACTAAATTTAGAAAAAATAATATACTCTTTGAGTAAAACTTAAAAAAGAACTTGTTTTTTTTCTTGCCTTGTTTCCTCCAACCCTCTCTTCCTAACAAATCATAGAATAACCTACTTGAAAGTTTGGGTGAAACTTTAGAAGTTCAGAGGGTCTCGTGAAAGCTCTTTAATTTTTGAGGGGAGTTTCTCTAATTTCTAAAAGTTAGGGGGTTAATGCAAACCCTCCAACATTCTATGGTTTGCTCTGATTTTTAACTCCAGGTGGGTTCTCTGCAAAGTACCCAAAGTTAAGGGAGGTATTCTTAAATTTACTTTTAACTCACAATTCGACCCCAATAAGCTGCCCAAATCTCTCTCTAGGGCGCAAAAATCCCTTCTATAACAACTAGCTGAGCATCGCACGGCGACTAAAGTTCTCCGGTCACCGTCGATAGAAGCTTTTACAACAAAGACGAGCGCTTCTTTGGGTTCGATTGTAGCACATGCATAATTTTTTCTATTAATTCCAATCTATTTTTTGTGACAAATTCTTAATCATGCTAGCTTTGTCATGGTAAAATAAAAGGTAAAAGAAATTAAGCAAATACAAGCTAGTAATAAATAACAAATATCACAATTGATTTAAATACACAATAGTACTAAAGAAAAACAATGAAGGCAACAATAGGACATACCTGTTGAAGATCACACTAACAATGAAGGCAACAATAGGACATACCTGTTGAAGATCACACTAACAATGAAGGCAACAATAGGACATACCTGTTGAAGATCACACTAACAAAAAGGGTTCTAAAATAAGAGGAGAAATCATTATAAATAATTGACAAGTATCACTATTGAATCAAATACACAATATTACTAAAGAATAATCATGAAGATAAAAAAGGAGCATACATGTTGAAGGACATGAAGTTACAATAAAAATTGTGTAATTTTTTAGTTTATATATAGGCATGAGGTGTTGCATGTGATAGGATAATAGTCATGATTAGAGTTCTCTTTGTATAAAGATTACAAATTTAAAAATTATAATTTGATTAAGATTAGTATAGAATATATAATTTCACGTGGCAATAAAACTATCAAATAATAAGTATTTTTAAGTTTAGGAATAGGCTTATATACTTTAATACTTATATGTAGTTATTACCATGAAAGCTGTATAAGCCCTTTTTCTCATAGGCAACTGTTATGGTGTTCCCATTTCATCAAAACGCAATTCATTACCGAGCAACGAACAATTGTACTTCTACATGCAATGCCCCCAATCAACTTGGCGGCCCAGGTCCAGCAAGGATTCTGACTTAGCCGACTAGTCGAGTCGATATTCCTTCATATCGACTGAAAGACGGTACCAGTCGACCCTCTTGTTGAAGGCGACTCGTTAGGAGCCCACTCGACCATTTGTTCAACGCCTCATGAGGATGACTCGATAGGCGTTACTTCTCGGCGAAACTAAATGACTATTTTCACCTTGAGCTTCTCTCTCTGGTAATGTGTCAACGTCATATTTAATATATGGCAGGCACATCATGCCTCTAGCCCCGATAGTCTTCAAGACTCATCGGACCATGTGGGGCATCGCCATGCCACCTCTCACTTCTCATTTAATGTTGAAGTGATTCTTCCCCCAGTCACCAACCGACACCTATAAAGCAGGTGCTGACGCAGCCGCCAGCCCATACTTCGCCACCGCCTCTTAGTACTCTACCGAAGTGACCAATCTACCCTTACAACTTTGGTATAAATAAAGGTACTATTTCAGTTTGAGAGTGTGGGAGGGGGGGGTGATTTCTGATTCTGGTCCAAATTCTCTAAATTTGTAAATCATATGGCACACGCACAAGAACTCTCACAGTTCTTATTTACCCCACTCAAGTTCATCAGCTAACTTGATCATCGAAGGTATAACAGGGGAACCAAACCCCGTCCTCTCACGAATATCTACACGTACAAATTTTTTAGATACTCAACTCAAGAACCAGACATAAAGTTAGGGGAGAAAGCAACCCCTCATCAATCCTCAACAAACACATCCAAACACAGATAATTATTGAATGTGTGATCACTTAACATCAACAACAACCATGTCCTATTATTTTCCTTTGTCTTTGTAATTATGACTCCGAGTACTAACTTTGAAAGATGAGATTAAGAATTTGATTAGGATAGTTATACAATTTAAAAATTATAAATGGATAGTTATACAATCTAAAAATTAGAATTTGATTAGGATTAGCATAGTTATACAATTTAAAAATTATAATTTGATTAGAATTAGGATAGTTCAAACTTTGAAGTTAATTATTTGTTTAGGATTAGAATAAATCATTAAATACAATGATTATAGCTCTGAGTACTAACTTTGATAGATGAGATTTTGAGATGAGATGTAGATGGATCTTGTTGTTGGATTTAGTTGTACGTGGATAGTTATACAATTTAAAAATTAGAATTTGATTAGGATTAGGATAGTTATACAATTTAAAAGTTAGAATTTGATTAAGATTAGGCTAGTTCAAACTTTAAAGTTATTTGATTAGGAATAAATCATTAAATTAGAATTTGATTAGTATTAGGATAGTTTAAACTTTATAGGGGTATTTTTGTCTACTGAAAGATTTTTCTGAACCCGTGCTTTTAAATGGAGTATGATATGATTCATAAAAAAATATATAAAAAATAAAGAATAAATACATTTATATGCTATATATTGATAAATGGAAAATATTTTTATCTTGTGTTCCTCTTATATTTTTTATGTTGTGAATTTTATCCATGGGAAGACAAATCTTATTATGTTCTCTGTGATTTTTGTTAATTTATTTGATGAGAAGCAAAATACCTATTTCCCGCATTTTTTGTAGCTTCAATTTCTATTCTATGTCCTATCAAATTTATCTTTTACCTGGAACTTTTTAAGCAAAATAACTTGAAAATGTATCTTTAGTGTTTTCATTGTTTGTATGATTTTGAAAAATAATTGAAATGTATTGTGGCTAATTTCTATTTGCAGAGAGAGAAAAGAATAATCCTTTTAATTTAAATAAAAAATTAGCAAGTTTTTCTTATAGTCTTTTGCTTGAGTACATTTCTAAAGTACAGTTTTAATATTTTAATACTCAATGTGGTGTTGTAAATTTTATTTACATGAAAGATGTTTATTTATACTATTTAAAGGAAGAAGAGTGAGGAAGGAAAATTACATATAAGCAATTTACTATTAGATGTTAAATGTTATATTTTTAATAGTTTTTAGCTATATATTATATTTTTTACCCCTTTTAATTTATAGTAGATTTAAAAAAATTAAAATTTTTCATTTTTTTGCAATTATACTCTCCATAAGGCACATTCGTATAATGATTGGAGGTAGGAGAAAGAAAATGGAAGAGAGTAGGACAGTAGGAGTATTAGGACAATAATGATGCGAGAGAATGAGAGTAAGTGTGGGAGGATAAAGACAAATTTGATTTCAAAGCCATTGCTAGTATAACAACCATGAATATTTTTAATATAGTAGCATAGATTCTCATAGCACCTCGGAAATATTCCCTTGACAAGGAACACCATGGTAAACAGAAAATAACTCCTGAGATACTGAAATTACAAATTTTCTCATAGCACAAAGTCAATAAACTGCTAGGAGACTGCGAATTGTTCACTCGAACACCGTTGCATTATCCATAGCTCGAGAAGAATATACAGCGGCATTTTCTTTTGTGCCTGATGTTTCAAGAATCAGGATCCCCTTTCTGGTTTCCGTTGCTAACAGCTTTGGGGCCTTCAGGAGGACAGGGAATACTCACATCTTCAGGTTCCTTTTTCAGCTCTGTCTCGAATTCTTTGGCTGCCTGCAGATCAAGTGCAAGATGCAGAGGTGAGTGCTAGGAATTTGATATACATTATTGACCTGGTACGCATATCTTAAGCTTTTGGATAAAGCAGATCCAAATCAGAGCGCTCGGCCATCAATAAAACTACTGGGCTTTTGGTTCAGTAACATTATGTCCTCTCCACCTGGAAGAATTACTACAAGGTCTGAGGTTGCAAGATGAGAAGATTCCTATTCCTTCTTACACGCCTAAACTGCTAAACGGTACAAAGTTTTAACAGTAGACCGGCTTCAAACATACAGATTGCATATAAAAGATTGATGCGTCATAATCTGAGGAAAACAACAAATTTTATTAATCGGCCAAATAACAATTTGCAAGTTGTGTTATACCAAGTATTTACATGTTTCAATCTTCCTACTGCAACCTAAAGATAAATGTTCATAAAATGATGACACAAGGATGAATAGATGACCAGTATGAACCAAACTTTCTAGCTTCTGGATGGCTTTCGTGATGAACTCATTACCTATTAACCAGCAAGCACAGACTCTTAGCAAATACTACACATTAACTAATGAAGCTGTCCTCTTATAAATATGTGTGATAATTAAAATAGACCATAATCAATTCATAGTATATGACAGATTTGTATAAAATATTTGGAAATTATATCATAAGTCTCCATAAATTTTAGCCTAACCATATTACACAACGTTATCAAGGGTTTTGCATGAACAAAGTGAATGTGTAATACCCAGATACAAACAAGTTCAAGAAATCCTATATCCAACTTAAAAGTAGAGGGAACTGCAACTGCGCAGAACAAGCTTAATTGTACTCTTTCATTTCAGATAGCTTATAACCCTCAACTGCGCGCAACTTTTCCTCTAAGCGAACTGACAACCTACTTCACATTTGTAATTCCTAAATAAGGTAGATCCAGAATTTTGTTCAAATCATGCGCGAAGTTGTTCTATGTACAATATTTCTTTTGGGTGGGCAGCTATGTACAATATTTATTTAAGATGAATTGTGACCTTCCTTCGTGTAGGATATTTACCTACAATGGATTGTCAATAATTTGCCCATGTAAATAATGAATAAGTTTTAGGATCCAAATTACATGTTTCAATCTTCCTACTGCAACCTAAAGATAAACGTTCATAAAATGATAACACAAGGATGAATGGATGACCAGTATGCACCAAACTTTCTAGCTTCTGGATGGCTTTCATGAGGAACTAGTTACCTATCAACCAGCAAGCACAGACTCTTATCAAATACTACACATTAACTAATGAAGCTGTCCTCTTATAAGTAGGTGTGATAATTAAAATAGACCATACTCAATTCATAGTATCACTAGTAGAAAAATGAGCAAACTAGATGGAATGATTTTCCGTCTAGTTTGAGGCAAACTAGACGGAAAAAATTCCGTCTAACTTGCTCCATCTAATTTGAAGCAATCTAGACGGATATTTCCGTCTAGATTGCCAAACTAGATGGAACAATTATTTTTTAAAAATTTTTCTAGTTATCCTAGACGGAATTTCCATCAAGGATGGAACCTAGACGGAAGTTCTATCTAGGTTGCCACACAAAAAAATAATAAAAAATAAAACCCTAACCCCCCCGCCCCATCTGATCTCTCTCACATTCTTCCCCTTGATTTTTCCGCCCCCCACCCCCCGGAAAAAAACCCTAAATCTCCCTAAATTATGATCAAAAAATTTAGTTTAAAAACCCTAAATTATAATCCAAAAGTAAACGAGTTTGAATATTGTCACCCTAATTGGAAACATTTCAGTTATATATTAACCCCAACTCAACTACATTTATACCCCATTTGAACAACACTAATAATCATAAATCTAATTAAACACTTGTGAACTATTAACCCTAATTGAACACCTGATTCATGATAGCCGATTTACACTAAGTTTTGTTCGTGCTATAAATATATGTGACTATGTAAGTTTGTGATGTGAAATATGTTAAATAAAAAAAATTCAAAAAATAGAGTGATAATAACACATTATAATTTTAATGTGTTATATATCCAATTTAGGTGAATGAAAAAAGTAACGTTATCCCTAGACTTCCGTCTAATAATTACATCCAATTTTTTGGACTTATAATATAAGATAGACGACTCATATTTGGGTAGGAGACAAAGTTTTCTCACGAAAATGATCGTTTACTTTATATTATACGAAGAAAGAATTGGTATTAAAATTTGTAATTATTGGATATGTCCTTCTCGGACGTGTTAGGAATATAGTAGTGTATACATCCAACTTTGTATACTTTGTATGTTTTCATTTCTTGAAAGTTTCGGCAACACGTATTCGTTGTTCTCCGTGTACAATAAGCGTATGTTGTTTTACATTTCGATCTATTGTCAATATGCATAATAACATCCGTACAATGTATATGGAGAATAGCGGGTAGGTGCTGCCAAAATTTTTAAGAAATAAAAATATACAAAGTATATGAAGTTGGATGTAAGCGCTAGTATATTCTTAATGGATGTAAACCTTCCTATAACAGCCGCTAGAGTGGTCTAATTAGTTTCTATATACGTTTCAGATATATTTTATGTAGGAAAATATTTTTATTGTTAAATGATATATGTACGTAAGTATGATGTGTTGTATGTATATTGTCACGAAAAGTCATGAATTTACTAGCAGTAGTGAGATTAATCGTAGTTAATAATTATATATAATGTACAGATGAGGATAATTCCTAACAAATCGTGGATAGATATTTCACGATTTGAAAGATTTCGTGACACGTGATATAAGGAGGGATGTGATGCCTTCATGCGATATGCCGAAATAAATACGAAAAATTTAAGTAGCGGTGCTATGTATTGTCCCTGTTGTAGGTGTAGGAATATGAAGCTGCAAAATAAAAATTATATATGGATCCACCTAATAAAATCAGGTTTTGATAAAAAATATATATATTGATCATATCATGGGGAAGACTGTACTGAAGATGAGGATCTGAATGTGCATGTTAGTACGCCCGGCGGCTTACGGATAGACGACACAGAAACAATGTTGAATAATATTTTTTCTCGTCCTATCGAATATGATATTGATGATAATGTTGAGGATGATATCAGAGATAAAAGTGAAGATCATATCGAAGATGATGCTAAAGAGGTCGGAGATGTCGAAGGTGCAGAAAATATTAAAGATATGCATTCCTCCGCAGACATAAAGCGAATAATGGAGCTACTAGAGATAGTGAAAAGGACCTATATGAGAGTTGTATATAGTACTCCAGATTTTTATTTATGCTGAAACTCCTACATATTAAGACACTTAGCGGAATATCTGATAATTATTTTAAAATGCTTCTTGATTTGCTTCGGACGTTAATTCCTGGAGGAGAGATTAGCATAACCCAAATAACTTATCAGGCTGAGAAGATTGTCTCCGCTCTAGATCTTAATTATAATAGGATTGATGCATGTCCGAATGATTGTATCCTGTACCACAAAGCCAATAAAGACCTTCAAGAGTGTCCGACATGTGGAGTTTCTAGGTGAAAGCAACACACCAACTCTTCAACAAGGAATACAACGAAGACAAATGTGACACAGAAGAAAATTCCAGCAAATGTGCTTCATCATTTTCCATTGGCCCCTAGATTGCAATGATTGTACATGAACAAGAATAACACGACAAAGAACATGAGGTGACATAAGGAAGATCAAGTAGATGGTGGTAAATTAATGCATCTTGCTGATACTTTAGCTTAGAAGCATGTTGATAAAATTTATCATCGTTTTGCCAATGATTGTAAAAATGTCAAACTGAGCCTATCTAGCGACGAATTCAATCCGTTTGGGGTAATTAGGTCTGGCTGGTCTACGTGGCCAGTTGTATTAATGTCATATAATTTACCTATATTGCTTTGTATGAAACAACCGTATGTGATACTCTCATTGCTGATACCTGGTAAGTACGCACAGGGTAATGATATTGGTCTATTTAGAGCCGCTAATTGATGAGATGAAACAATTATGGCCTGAGAGTATATTGACGTATGATGCCCATCTTAAAGAGTCGTTAAGATTATATGTTATTCTATTGTGGATGATTAATGATTTTCCATCTTATGCTAATCTGTCCAGTTGGTCTACGAATGACAAGTGTGCTTGTCCTGTATGCAGTCTGAAATTTAAAGCTCTTCAATTACCGCATAGCCGAAAGAGTTATTGGTTTAATCACAGATTCACAGGTGATTGTCCTTGAGTCGTAAGTATAGAAAATTATCGGCTATGTTTGATGGCACAATTGAGAAGAGAATGAAGCTATGTCAGCTGACAAGAGTTGAGATCGTAAAATTACTTGAGGGGTATCCAAAAGTTAGGTTTGGAAAAAATCGTTATTCTAAATACGACCCGCTCGGAGTAAAAGATTCCTTAAAGACAAAAAAGTCATTGAAACGTAAGCGAACGGTCCGAAAAATGCAAGTTGAGAATGAAGCCAAAAAATTACCTAGAGGATGACTAAATTTAGTATATTCTTTTAGCTACCTTACTGACAAAATCTTAAAATCTGACACAACTTAGATGTCACGTATATTAAGAAAAATATATGTGATAATATGGTGTCAACTCTCCTATAAAATGCAAACAAGTCGAAGAACGACCTACGGGCTCGCCAATACCTGACTGTTTTGAATATCCGGAATGATTTGCAAGCACAAGATATTGGCCTTAAAAAATTAAAGTTGCCTATGTCTCGTGTTACAATATCAAATGAGCAGATACAATGATTTTGTGAAATTCTCAAATCGGTAAATTTGCTGAATGGTTACTCTGCTAATATATCAAATAATATCTAGGTGCAAGAGAAAAAACTCTTAGGCCTGAAGACTCATGATTACCACGTCCTTCATCAATTGCTCCTGGTTGTACTCCGTAACAATATAGAGAAAGAAGCGTCGAAGATTATTATTGAGTACTGTGGATTCTTCAGAAAATTGTGCTCTAAAGTCATAGATGTGGATGAATTTAAAAAACTTAAAGCTAAGGTCCGAGTTACTCTATGCAATATGAAAGTAATATTTTCTTCTTTCTTTTTTATATTTATGGTCTATCTTACCCAATATCTTGCAAGAGAGGCTAGAATCGCAAATCATGTTACTTATCGTTGGATGTATCCGATTGAAAAGTTAGGGTTTTCATTACCTTCATTAATTATAAATGCATTTCTTATATTGCCTTCATAATAATTACTTCTTTTTATAATTTTAAGATACTTAGGCTCCATGAAACACAATGTTCGCGATCGAGCTCGTTTGGAGGGTTCGATAGCTGAATGATATGTGGCCAACGAATGCTTAATTTGTAGAATCAGCAGCAGCAGTTCAGAAACAGGCAAACCAGGCGGCGGTCGACCGGTCCGGTCGACCGCATTCGTGCACAAGACCCATTGTGCGGCAGTTTTGGCGTCGGTCGACCGTGCAGTTGATTCGGTCGCCCGCCCCGCGGGGGGGGGTCGACCGACGATTCTCTGGACTTTTGAGCTGCTTTCTGGATGGAGGTCGGTCGACCGGACCGGTCGACCGGAATTGATCGCGGTCGACCGTACCGGTCGACCGACGAACCGGGTTTCAGTTCCCAAACCCGTTTCGCCTGTAACTTCTATATAAACCCTAAACTTGATTTTAGGGTTAAGGTTGGGCGATTTTGAGCTGAGAAAAGGGGGTTTTGAAGGCTTCTATTGTTGGAGTCTATTTGAGAGATCTTTTGGTCTTATTTGAGGGTTTTGGGTAAGATTTGTAACCCTAACTTGTACTTCCCTTTGATTTGATTAGTGAAGCTTCCCCCCTCCTTGCCCCGTGGATGTAGGCATACTGCCGAACCACGTATATCTTGTGTTTGTGCTGTGATTGGTTAGCTTGCATTGGTTTGTGGTCTACTATTGTCTTGTGTGTGCTTTTGATTCGTCGAGTTAGGGCTTCCGCGGCGCACAACATCACGTTACATGCGTAAGACGAAAACCACATATCAAGCACCAGCTAAGGAGAATAAGCGTGAAAAATATCCAAGATCTCTCTTAGATCAAATTCATGCGTATGTGTTGGAAAATCTTGATATATTCCAAGACTGTAGAAGTAACAAATAAAATTAGTAATATAGATGATGCATGTTCATTTCACATTTAGTTTACCAATACAATCTTAAATATTGTTCATATAGGCGACATATGAAGACGCTTAAGAATGAAATACCTGGTAGGAATGCAGCGTATAATATTTAGAAAAAATATAAGAAAGAATTTTCAGATTGGTTCAGAATTGATATAAGTGTTTTACAATTAAATTTTGAACTTTCATAATATAACTTTAAGTTAAACTTGTCCTAAATATTCTCATATTGTTTGACTTAGGTTGAAAAATCACTTCTTGATGGCAGTACATTACCAGATAAAATTATTATTCATGCACAATATCCTTACTATGAAGTAAAATGTTATAATGAGCATCTGGTCAATGGATATAAATTCCGAACGCTAGAGACTGATGATAGAAGGGTAATCCAAAATAGTGGGGTTAAGGGTTATTTTGCTCAAGAATGTTTTTCAAGTATAAGAGATCAGAATCCACTTCTAGCTGACATACTATATTATGACCAATTAGAAGGCATTGTGGAGGTAATTTACGGGTTTGGTAAACCAAAATAATATAGTTACATGATGTTCAAGGTTCGATGGTGTCCTGCAAAAATGCAAAAGGATCATTACGAGTTTACACTTATCAATCTCCATCGAGAAATATATATGAATGAGAAATTCATTTTCGCAGAACAAGCGAATCAATGCTTCTTTGTGAAAGATCCGAATGTCATGACTGATTGGGTGATTTTGTATAAGGAGCCAAGATTTGTTGTTCTTTCTAATAACAATAAAAAAATTGATGAAGAAAATAAAGATAATTGTAATGAACCAATTGGGTCATCTGATGACTTTGGCAAAACTTCTCTTACACACAAAATGTGACGCTTGATATCGCTGATCCCGATACTCAAATCGACATTTCGAATCTTACCACAGACGGTGGCTCGGGCTCAAATAAGCAATCAAATATAAGATAAACTATAGCAAATATACTCAGCTGATACTGTGGAAAATAATTATCATAGGTATGAACTATGTTACAATGCATCATTGTTTTCTAAATTTCCTAATAAAATCAATAATGCTTTTCATAATAATTTATCTTATGTGCATGTATATATTTCTTCTTAACTATGTTATGAGGAATGTGACTCTTTAGTGAGGACCGTGATCGATCACGGAGTATCACCCTCGGCACATATCATATTGAGAAGACACCACCATCTCTTTATGCAGGTATAAACTAATTAATATTTTAATATTTTTATAAATTATTAGTTATCTAGCTCATATTGTTCCTTTGTTGCAGACATGGGTTATTCAATACCCGGCCCTTCTGGTGCATCACCAGAACCATCCCCTGGAACAGGTACTTAGTATTTAATATTTCATAATGATCAATTTAAATTTTATATTAATTATCCTCTTTTATTGTGAGATGATTCGTGGACGCCATCATTTCATTCCTCTACATTTCCGACCGACTTGCGTTCGAAGACACATAAGTTTCGCAATTTACCTTTCCCTCCGGTCTCAAGTCTAGAGCTGAATCAATGAAGCACCACCCACGTGCTCGAACAAAGCTTATGTTGGAGGCTAGAAAAGCCGTTGCATTTACAACCCAAAAAAGGAGAAAGCGAATGGTAAATTTAATAAATACTTTTAATTTTCACATTTATAGATTACATGATATATTATCATATTGTTATCATCGTAGGTGCTAAGTCGGATCGCATAGAGGGACGACATGGTGGGAGCAAGCCTGAGTCCAAACAACCGTCAAGAGGCATGAGGGCCATTCAATGTTGAAAAAAACGCGTTAAGAGGCGTAAAATCGCGTTTAGCGTAACGTGGCGGTGGTAAAACGCGACATAGCGCTGTGAAATAGCGCAGTTAACAAATAACGTACGCCATATTCTTCGTAGCGTACGTTACGTGACGTTAATTCATAGCGTTGCTTAACCTACGTTATTTTGCTAAACCAGATTCTAACCTCATTCATCGTCTTCGTCTCAGGTCTTCTGCTTCTTCTCCGGTCAGCTTCTTCTCAGGTCCTCCGCTTCTTCGCCTGCCTGGATTTTGGGCCTCATCGCCCGCCTGGATTTTGGGCTTCGTCGCCCGCTTGGATTTGGGCTTTCGTCGTCGGAACTTAGGGCTTCGTCGTCGCTGAAATTAGGGCTTCATCGTCGGGCTTCGTCGTCGGGCTTCGTCTCAGATCCACGTCGTCGTCGTCTTCGTTTCAAGCCGTCGTCCTCGTCTTCATCTCAGGTCCTCGTCGTCGTCGTCTTCGTCTCAGGCCGTCGTCCTCGTCTTCGTCTCAGGTCCTCATCGTGACGGCGACTGATGAGAGAGAGAGAGAGAGGGTTGATTCGTAGAGAGAGGAGGGGGGAAGGAGATGATGAGGGCAGAAGAGGATAAGATCGGCTCTCTTTCTCTCTCTCTCTTTCTCTCTCTGTTTCTAAATTAGCGGATAAGGGTGACTGTGGGTTTTTTTTTGTTTGTTTATGGGCTGATTTGCACATATACCCTTAACTTATGTGTATTTTTAGATAAGAGGATAAGGGTGAGTGTGGGGTTTTTTTTTCGTTTATTGGCTGATTTGCACATATACCCTTAAATTATGGGTATTTGTGAAAATAATTTTTAAATCTGAGTATTTTGAATGTTATATATCTATAAATTATTTAAACAATAATTAATAATTTAACCTACGTTACGCTATACGTTATCGCTATTGTAACCTAACCGGAGGTAAACGTTACGCTATGCGTTAACGCTATTTTCAACATTGGGGCCATTATTCAGTGGAATAATGAATGCATTGCCCGTTGGTGCTTGGTCGTCAAGATTCAATAATTATATCTGAGTTCTCGTACATAGAACAAACATCATTAATCCTTATTTTAATTTTTGAGAACTACAGTGGACCGCCTATGAGCAGATATAGAATGAGCTTATGGTAACTTTATATTACTTTTGGTATTCATTTATTATTGATTAGTAATATATATTAAATTATAAATTATCCTAATGAAATACATATGCAAATTTATAGGAAAGTTTCTGCCTTGAGGACTTTGATGAGGCTTGATACTATGTTTTTAATGTCAAGATTGAAGTTGTTCTCAAACAATGGAGGCATCAGATTAAACAAGAAACCTATGATAGGTATTCAGAGGACTGGCAGAGGTTTTTGAACCTCGATGATCGGGTTGACAAGCTTTATTTCACAGCTCTCCTCATGTATTGGGACACCTTTGCCGCACAAGTTAGTTTTAAAAAAACTATACCATTTAGATAATATATTCATTCATTGTATATTTACTGAAATAATTTTTTTTAAAAATTAAATCAACGAAGGGATCAATAAATAGAAGGAAAAAGATGCATGACTACCACTTAGGCGCACACTCTTATGCCAACCTGGAGGATAGTTATTGTTGAGATACGATATATATTATTTAAATATTTAAATAATCTTAATGCTTAGTATGACTACGAAGTCTCATAAATTTATAATCTGACAGGGAAAATCAATAATGCCGATAAACTTGAAGGCAAAATTGGCATATGGTATATTCCGTGATCGTTAAGGGATGACGAGAAGAATCAAGATAAGATCAAGGAAAATCTCGAGTTGGTGGTGAGACATATTTATAATTTATTTAGGAATATTAACTGTATTTCTTTCTTAATTTTATGTAAATTTTCTTAGATCTATTCCTAATGATGTAGTTTTTGTAAACTTATATTTGTGCTTTAGAAGGTTTTGAAGCCGTAACCAAGGAGGCTGCAACACTAGAGGAAGTACAAGGCGAGCCGGACCTTCATAAGCTATCTCCAGAGGATAACATCACTCTCACTCAGAACGTATTAGGATATAATAGGTGGGGATGGTAAACAATCGAATCGAATCGAATACTACGTTCCTTTTTATATTTATATAAATTATTTGAATTCGAATGCAAAATCTAATATTTATTTCCACTCTAATAATGGGAGAGGAAGATATCCGCTGCATGGTGTTAGAGCTTCACCGGACATAACCATAAGATCATTCAAAGCATCATCCATGTCATATACAACAACGAGAGTAGCACCAAACAATTTGCAGGCTATGCCACTTGTTTTACGTGTCTTCATGTATTTGCGTGGAAAGATTAATTCAGAGCTGCACGTTCAGGTGACTAAGGAGATGAGTAGTGTTGTGTTGAGTGCCCCGCACAATGGACGAGGTCATGTCGTACATTATAAATTATTTGGCCGGTGTGATTCCCACTGATCTATTTGGTGATATCATATCGCTTATAAACACGGGCGTCGGTAATACCGACTTTGGGCAAAGCAGCGCACATGCATCTTATTTTCCCTCACATACTAAGGAAGTCCCAAAAAAATTAATAGTTGCAAATTATTTTTATAAAAGTGAAAATCCTAAAAAACTAATGTTAAATTGAATATTTAAAGGACCAATATATTAAAAAAATCATTTATGTTTAATATATTATCAAACTTCACATGATTCTAAAATATAATCAATTTGACCTTCAGACTAGAGACATTGGAGAGAGCAGCACCGGTTTTCGTACGAGGGATAGAGCCTCTACCGACGATGACGAGATGTGAGGTTTTTTTTAATAAATATGCATTGAACAATTTTTTATTTGTAATAGTACTTTATTTTTATTCATCTCATGTACTCTATGTTATTCTTCTCGTGTTATGGGTGGACTTGGTATTGCTAGTGTATTTGTTGTAAATATTCGGATAATACAAGTATTTACCGAAATGGATATTGTCTTATATTGTTGGATGTGTATATTAGACCGGATTGTTGGATGTGTATTTTGGATTGGATTGTTAGATGTGTGTATTGGATATGAATATTGAGTATATTTGATTAGATGTGTTTATTAAATATACATGAATCATGTATTCATGTGTATATCGTGAATGTAATGTAATGTACAGGGAATCGGCATTTTAAAAAGATTTTTTTGCAGAAAAAAGAACAACCTAGATAGAATTCCCATCTAGATTTAATCAACCTAGCTGGAAATTCCGTCTAGGTTGCTATAAACAACCTAGACGAAAATTCCGTCTAGGTTGCTTCTTAGACGGATTTTCCGTCTAGGCTACAACATAGACGAAAATTCCGTCTAGGTTGCATTCCGTCTAGTTTGATCAACCTAGATAGATTTCCATCTAGTTTGCGTCAAACTAGACGAAATTATCCTAGACGGATTTTCGGATTTTTTTAGACGAAAATCTAAGCAACCTAGACGGGTTTTTCGTCTAGGTTGTGAGTTTTTCTACTAGTGTATACACCAGAGTTGTATAAATTATTTGGAAATTATATCATAAGTCTCCACAAATTTTAGTCTAAACATATTACGCAACGTTATCAAGGGTTTTGCATGAACAAAGTGAATGTGTAATACCCAGGTACAAACAAGTTCAAGAAATCCTATATCGAACTTAAACGTAGAGGGAGCTACAACTGCGCAGAACAAGCTTAAATGTACTCTTTCAATTCTAGATAGCATATAACCCTCAACTGCGCACAACTTTTCCTCTAAACGAACTGTACCTACTTCACATTTGTAATTCCTAAATAAGGTAGATCCAGAATTTTGTTAAAACTAGTATAATGCACGTGCTTTGCACGTGGATATGTTGTTGTATTAAATATTATATTATTTAATAAATTATATATAAACATTTTACAAAGTTATTTAATCGCACTATGATTAAAAAATTTTAAGTTATACTATAATTAATACTTATACCATTATTAACATACATTTAATAGTTATTTAAATTAGCTAATAATTATATTATTAAACAATTTATTTAGGAGTATAATTATTAAATAATAATGTAGTCATTAGTTTTAGTAACACTATTGATATAATTAAACCATTTATATTATTAAATATTTATGTTATGGACATGTTTTATTATAATATTTATTAAATAATGGCAGTAGTTTTTAATATTATATGACTTTATGTTGTAAAGAATATTACCTTGCTCGGTAATTAATATCATCTTAGTAATAAAAAAATTGGATGGCTTAAATTAAAAATACTATTATTTAGCAAAAGTACTTTATATAAAAATATTGGATCTTTGAAATTTATGAGACATTTACTTTCTAACAACAAGTGAATGACTCATAGATTTCAAAAATCCAATATATTTATATAAAGTAACTTTTTTAAATAAAAGTATTTTTAATTCATAATTTCTAATTTTTATTACTAAGATGATATTATAATATCAAAAAGGGTGATATTCCTTACAGTATAAAGAATCAACCCCTATTTATGCTATTATTAATAATACAATTATGTATAATATTTTATTAAATAAATAATTTTACTATTTCATTACAATTAATAATTCTTTTATAATTAATTAAAATTAAAATATATTTATTAACTTTGTTATCATTATAAATTATTAATATGTTCTAGCAAGTGACCAAATATTTTGTTATCATTATAAATTATTAATATATTCTAGTGAATGACCAAATAATTTGAGAAAATGAAGTGGTGCATGGTTAATGAGAGGTTATGCATCATTATTTTTATAAATAATGGTATAATTGTGAGAGATAAAAAATTGAGAGGGTAAAAAGGGAAATCAAAAGTTTTGACTTGGGTATTCTCTTTTATAAGTAATAATATAGATCATCCGCGAAGTTGTTCTTATTGCTCTGTACGATATTTTCTTGGGTAGGCGTTTATGTACGATATTCGTTTGCGATGAATTGTAACCTTCCTTCGTGTAGGATATTTACCTACAATGGATTGTCAACAATTTGCCCATGTAAATAATGAATAAGTTTTAGGATCCAAATTACCACGAGGGGATAAGTACGAGCTCCAATTGAAAAAATTATAAACCCTAGAGAAGAAGATACCTACTTCAATTAGCAAATTAGCTGTAAGGATCAAACCTGCTGAAAGTTTTTGACAGTCTTCCCAATGTTCCGCCCGATCTCGGGCAGCTGCTTCGGGCCGAAGACGAGGGCGGCGACGCCGGCGATGACGACGAGCTCCGGCACGCCGAGGCCGAAAAGGCACCGGCAACCGAGGCCTCGCCTTGACGTGGAGCCAGCTCTCTGTACGGACGCCGAGATGGGATTTTTCTTTCTCGAGAGAGCAGCGGAGGCGTTGGAGAAGAAGAGGGAGTTTGAGGAGGAGAGAGAGGAGGACTTTGTCG
This sequence comes from Asparagus kiusianus, assembly GCA_022839385.1. Classification (NCBI taxonomy): domain Eukaryota; kingdom Viridiplantae; phylum Streptophyta; class Magnoliopsida; order Asparagales; family Asparagaceae; genus Asparagus; species Asparagus kiusianus. The sequence goes on from BQKN01067341.1 coordinate 368,003, forward strand.
GGAGAAGGGAAGAAGACATTAGCGACGTACAAGAACAAGATAACTCCATTAATTTCTTCCCTCTCTCGCTCTCTCTCTCTCTTCCCAGATTGTCCTGCAGCAGAATATTTCCAATAGTATTATAGTAACAGGCCGGCCCGCTCATAACGTGTTGGGCTTTATAATGGAAAAGTGAAAGCTAGGAATATTACCAAACATTGTATCGATGCCCTACCTTTACACTATGGGCCTGTTTGGTCCGTTTCCCACAATTGTGGGAATTCCATTCCATGACGAACAACTCTTTTTCAGTGTGTTCTACAGATTTCTTAGGACCCGCTTCTTAATGTTTGGTTCACACATAAAGCAAGCAAGGGTTGAAATTAATTTCTGCATTTTTTTCATTGTTTTTATGAATGTTTAAATATGGGAAATCAATTGTTTGTGCATTAAGGGGATATTTTTTTTTAAATTTGAAAACAAGTTAAGGGGAATTTTTTTAATCTAATATATAGGGTTTCCACCCCATTCCCTATTGTTTTGGAAGGAAATGAGGAAACCAATTATGTTGTATGTTGGTATGGTGGTGGTTTCCAGTCCTCATTTAAGAGTCTATGCGAACCAAACCTGATAAATGAAAACTAAAGAATCATTTTATCCTAGTTAAGCGCAATGACAAAACATGAGAAATGAGTTTCCATGGAGTTTTTAAGCGAACTAAATAGCCCCCATGCTTGGAAGTTTCCTAATGAGGAGAAGGAAAAAAATAAGGGATGAGAAAATAGGAGAGAGAAAGGAAAAAAAGAGAATGGTCTATTTGAATTTGCCTGTAGTGAAGGGAAGTTAAGTGAATATATTGGATAGGTTAAGTAAAATTAAGATAATATACAAAACATGTGAAATTAAGATAATATGCAAAACACAGTTTAGAAAGTTTAATAAAGTGACGAGAAGGTAAGAAAAAATATGTAAATTTACATAAATAATATTACACATTATTTCACTCATTTTAGATCTCATCTTGATAGAATGATAAACTGTATTTGTATGATATGTCATTTTTCCAAAGGGTTTCATTCCCTTCGTTACATCCCAATTTATTGAGAATAATTTTTTAAGTTTCCCCCCTCTATTACACAAAATTTCCCTCTCATTATCTACCTCAAATGAATTCCCAAATAAGATTTATGTGTCCCCTACCTTAATTTCCTTACCTCTCATTACCCCGAATCCAAATAGCGCCGAAGAAAATTTTGATGACAGGGAGTGAAGAAAGAGAAATGAAAATATGATACAATGTTTGGTTAGTTTTCGGAATAGAATCATAATGATTCATAAATTTTCACCTCCTCTGCACCATAACGAGGGGAAATTAAATCTTATATGTTTGTGATTAATGGAGGTGAATTTATGCACCTCCATTATCTTTCATTTCTTTTAGAAAAGACTCTCAAATGATACGAATCTTTATTGCTCCACTTACCGTCGCCTTCATTCACCTTCATCCAAACAAGGTGTTAGCCACCATAAATGTTCTTATTACATGAAGCTGACCAGATTACATTATTTTTTCCTTATTATATTATAATAGTAATGATTTTAGGAGAGGGGGGGGGGGGGGGGGGGAGACATCTGAATGAAAAATGATATTTTAAATCGATAGGTGAAAACTCGTTTTATTTTCCTTTTAAGTAAATAGGTAGCTGACAGACCCTTCTCCATTATTGATTAAAGTATAACAAAACAATCCAAAAGAGAACAAAAACGACACGAAAATGCAATTGTCCCTATCTCAAGCAAAATATACAAAACCAAATATTTGCTTACGTGTATGGATAAAAGAACTATAAGTTCGAAGTTTTGGGTTGGACGTAAGTCTAGGTTTAAATTAAAATGATGATGGTGAACCAACTGCAATTTAACTTAAATTTAAATCACAATATCTTTGCGAACAAGATCCGATTGGCTGGGTTCGGACCGCGTCCAACCAAATTGACAGTATTACAAATTTACAAGTCAACAAGCAATCAAATCCATTTTTACTAAAAGACCCTCTTTCTTTTTTCCACTTCCATATTTAGACCAGTACATTGTACGCTCGAGAGCCCCGGGCTGAAAAAACCCCTCTCAAAGCCCCATTTCACTACGATGGCGGTCTCTCCGAGTCCGAACCCTTCTTCCCTCTTCCTCTCATCTCGAAACCCTAATTCCCGCTCTTTCAATTTAGCCCCTCACAAGCTCGTTTCTCGACCCAGATCTCTCACTGCGATGGCCACCCTCAGCGTCGCTCCCACTGTTGGGCTCTCCAAGACCTTCGAGCGTTTGAAGGAGCAAGGCAAGGTAAGCTCATCGCTCTCCCATTTCTAATGATAGAGATCTTTGTTGGATTTGACGCAATTTAGGTTTCTTGTACTTTGAGGGGGGCTAAAGTTGGAATCTTGCTCCCTTGGTGTTTCTTTTAGAACTAGATTTTGTTGGAATTATATGAATCCATTCAATATATGTATGTAGGCTCGTTCATTGCATGTTTGCGTCTATGCTTGCTAGGAACTATGTACCTGTTCATGTCTATTTGTTGAAGATGTGCATTCTTTATGAATTTGATAAATATTTGCTTATTTTTATGTTAGCATATTCTGTAATTTTGCGTTGGTTTCACTTATTGGCGTGAGAACTCTATTTTGATAAATTCAAACTGGGCGTGGTAATCTCTATTTATACCCAACTGTTATCTTCATTCAATAATTAAGCAGGGTGACTTACTTTATTGAAAAGTAAACGGGGTAGATATTAGATGCAATAATTTACTGATATGAGGACTAACTTGATATGCACTTTTACAGTTGATCCACATATGTTCTTCTAGATGTAATATGCCATAGGTTTTCATTACCTGCAGTATGCACCAGTAAATGTGTCCGCTGGAAATAAATTTTGGTCTGAAGTGGTGGATATCATATGCAATGAGGTAATATGCATGCACGTTTAAGGTGCTTCTAATCTTCTTGTTTTTTAGGTTGCCTTCATTCCATACATTACTGCTGGTGATCCTGACTTGTCAACTACCTCAAAGGCATTAAAAGTTCTTGATTCTTGTGGTTCAGACATTATAGAATTGGGCATGCCGTACTCTGATCCTTTGGCAGATGGACCAGTCATCCAGGTTTCACTACAATGTTTTTTCCTCAAATTAAATCAAATGGCTAATTTCATCTGTTGTTAACTATATTTATTTTTATGTACGATGTGTAGGCTGCTGCAACACGTGCCTTAGCAAAGGGAACCAACTTTGATGCTATCATTACCATGTTAAAGGAGGTATGACATCAACCGAAGCAAATTTGTAGGACGCTCCTGGAGTTGACTATTGAATATAATCTTGTAGTATGTCAATTAGATTATTCTTATTATAGTATTTATGCACCTATCAATGATACACTCATGCAATAATGCTGTGCTGAAGCTATTTTTTAATTAATGTCCTGTTATATTATATTTAAGACAATGAAATCAGCTAGCTACACAGTTAAATCAGGCGTGTGTTGTATGGAAACTGAGCATCACTCTGATACAACATGTGGGAAAAATGCCTGCTCTCACGAGAAATGTGGTGCTTTCTTAAGGAATAAAATCTCCAGTTTATGAGCAGTGAGCACCTCTAGCGTGATTTTTAGAAACTCATTGACCTGCCAATTTCCTGGTGTTTTGGACTGAGGCCATAGTTTTTCCTCTGTAGGAATGGTGTATATTTCTGGGTTTCTAGAGCATGAGGCATTTGAACTACAACCATTCAGGGATATGCTACAGTATTGTCATACCTAGGAAATTAAGTAATACTACAACTTACTTTCTTTATCATCATGTAGAAGGCGACTGACAAACATGACATTCATTTTTATCTTTTGGTTATATAAACACAATGCTTTGCATATCTGTGTCCATGTTGATTGATTTCCTTTTCTATTCTTTTTTTTATAGATCTAACAAATTCTAAAGCTTTTTCTACACTGACTTAGCAGGCAATTCCTCAAATATCCTGTCCAATTGCTTTGTTTACATATTATAACCCAATCTTGAAGCGTGGAATTGAGAAGTTCATGTCTACTATTGAAGATGTTGGTGTGCATGGTAATTGACATACCTATTTCATGGCATAAATACAGTGATGCAATTGGAATTGTTAATGACACTGTATGCAATCAACTTTTATGCAGGGGTGAATATGCTTGTCCACTTATTTTTGAATTTTCTATAATGTTCCTCATTCGTTTGCTAATGTGCTGATTTTTCTGTCACCAGATGCATGTTTTATGTTTCAGTATATTGTTTTTTGTACTCGTCTTATGTCAGTAATGCAAAGGTGTAATACTGTTTCCTTTAAATGTTCTGATAATTTTTCACGGGCTGCATTCTCTCCAGCCCATCAGAAGTTCTGCCACATCATAACCATTTTTCCTATATGTACGTGTGTGTGTATATGTATAAATACATAGTTCATATGTTTTATGTTTGCCTATCTTCTATGATCATCATTTTAGAACTCTTCCGTCTCCATCTGGGCTGTGGCTAGGCGCCCGCTTAATTAATTGGCTTTTAGTCGCTGCGTCTGGCACCTCAAAGTGCCTAGTCCTTAGCAAATCAGACATAAAATTGGGAAACCCATTAGGTCCATTGTCGAGATGTGTTTTTAAAGCTTCAATGAGATATTTTACCTAGTGAATGAAAGACTGCATACAAAAACTCTTCTTCTCGGGTCATGTTTTACCTCTGAAATTGGAAAAATTTAATATTAGAAGCAGTTACTATATGTGTAGGTGAGGAAAAAAATGGAGGAAAATAAAAGATATTAAAAGCATAATGTATTATGTTCTATAATTTTCAATCTTAAGAAAAAACTCAGAAGATATAAAATGTGATATTGAGTTTCCGAGTAAGCTAAATATCGGTACATACCTGATGATGTCTTCTTCTTTTAAAAGTTCTAATTGCAAAATATTTCTTCAGATCTTTTAATTTGTATACTGGAATGTGATATTGATGTAACAATCTCAGCAATGTGCTAGTTACTACCTCTTAAGCCATTTCCTTATTGGTATTGGCTAATGATAGGTAAAATTTTGCAGGACTTGTGGTGCCTGATGTTCCTCTAGAGGAGACTGAGATTTTAAGAAATGAAGCTGCTAAACACAATATTGAACTAGTAAGTTTCTTTATCTTCCAGTTACCTCCACCTATTATATCTGGAAAGGCTACTAACATGTTTTAAGAATATAAAATTAGGAACATTATTGTGCATGTATTTTAATTCTGAATTATCATTTATTTATGTGATGTGTGGCCTATTAAGGACCAGCTTATGATTAATTTATCTAATACTTAAGTGGAAGATGATTGTCTGCCTTGTTAGTAGCGTTGGTTGCTATTCTCATTATGGTTGCCTAGAGCAAATAATTTTACTTTCTTTGACCTAGACATTGAAAGCAGAAAAAGGAAAAACAGTCACGTTCGAAACTTTCTTTTAGTTCATGTTGGTGACATCTACGTAGTTAATAATAGTTTTAATTTTGATATTTTAATGGGAATCCCAAACTTAAGTCATTCTCTCAGCAATACCCTGCTCTGAGTACTCTCTAAGATGTATATATCCAGTCATGGTTGGTTTGTATCTAAGTCCTACTTTTTTTTTGCCTGGCATCTCTTGACCATAACTTGTGTCTTGACACATAGCTATTCACGTGCACTTCCAAAATTGAAATAGAGCATAGAAAATGTGTAATAGTGATGAATATTCGATCTATTTCACCTTGTACATGCTATCATTATAGGTTTTGATCATTTTATTGCTTTCACAGTGCGTCAATTTTTATCTTCTTCCCTATTCATATATTGTGTGGAAAAAAGATTTTGAAATGTCTTGCAAGCATGTGAGAGCTAAAGTGGAAGCATGCCAGCTAAAATTTACCTTTGTGTGTCACTTCAGTGTACTAATGCTTTAAACAATAACTTTTATTACTTTTTTATTCATGCATTCCATGCTGGATTTCCAGCTACCCATTCTGGAAATTCATCCTACTCCACCTTCTATTTTTGAACTGGATTTTGAATGCCTCCTTTCACTAATTCTTTCATAGGTTTAGCTATACTGCTGTCAATTTTGAAATACAATATCCTTTCCTTTGAGATATATTATATATTATTTTTGTGACGATGATGTTGTATCTATGTGGATCACAAATATATTCTTCTTTCCCCCATGTAACCAGTTCGACTACTCACACATAGAGAGGGACCTCTTCTTCTATAATTCTTCTATGATACTGGACTGGAAGCAAAGTAGCAGGACAATGTTTAAACTCTAGCGGGTTTTAGAAAGTTTTATCAAAGAAGTGTGTGAAGGTTTTTTTGAAAACAAAAAGCTAGAAGGCTATAAAAAGATAAATAAGATGAAATGAGAAATTGCGAATTTGCATATGAAGAAAATATAAATAACTGATACTGAAAACCTTATGATAATAGGCACATGAATACAGGAAAATAAATAAAATAAGATGACAAATACAATGTGTAAACCTTCTAAATCTTGAAGCAAAGGCTAAAGCATCCTAGAGACGGTATGACAAGGCGCGGGCTCAGTTTAGCAGGTTTTTTATAAAATGGTGAGAAGGATGTTGTATCTTTGTGGATAAAAGTACACTCTTTTCTGATAGGGAATCCTATCAGAACACCCCACCACATGGGGTGTTCTGATAGCTCAAGGATGGCAGTGAAATACCATCACTGCCCCCCCCCCCCCAATCGCGTGGCTCAAAACCATTGTTTTAAATATCCCCGACATGGCCCGATATATCCCCCGATATATCCTTTTACAAGGCTTGCCGCAACCGATATGGTCTTTAAATATCCTTTACCGCTTTTTGGTTATTTTGAGTGACAAATCCCCGATATGGCCGATATATTAGCCGATATGTGGACCAATATATCTTTTTATATAGCTTGTTGTAAAATAATATACTGTGTTTGGACTTTTTGCGCGAGATATCAAAATTTCCCCATTATATCAAATGACATTTTGCCCTAAAAAAAGCAGATCGAATGTTGCAACGTTGTTTTGCACTTTTTGTTTGTTTTAAAAGGTTGATTAGTGATCCTAAACATATATTATTCATATTTTGTATGTTTAAATTTCATTACATATGTCGAGATTACATTTTAATGCATTATACTATGTATGCAAACATTCATTATGGCATTCCGATATTTACCACATATCCCCGATATTTCCCCGATATCCGCAATCCGATATGAATTTTGGCCATCCGATATTTCCCCGATATCCGATATTTAAAACCTTGCTCAAAACGCCCCGCACTGTGCGGGGCGTTCTGAGAGAATGCATACTCTTCTTTTCTCCCTATCCACTGACATGAATGTTTGCATGTGAAGAGAAAAAGAAAGGGGGGAAAAACAGAGGGAGGGATATACAATGCTGTTTCTATTTCCTGCTTACATCACCTTTAATTCGTCTCTGCTGTTTAGAAATTGTCACTACACTAGCAGATTATTCAAATGCCTGATATGGCTGCTAACATCATCTTTTTGGAAGTGACCTCTCTGCTAGAACCTGAATCCATGTATATTGGTTCCATCATGCCTTATTGTTGAGATCAAGTGTTATGTTGATAAGCGAGCTTCCAACATCTTGTCAGGAACTTAAAATCTAATATCGCTAATCATTTTGTTGGGTATGTTTTCTCTGTTGGATTCTAACTTCTACAATGGACCGATTCTTGTGATATGGTTTGTATACAATTCATCTTGCGCGCCAAAAAACATGGGAAACAATGTTATTTAACACCTATCATGGACTCAGGTGTATACTTAGTCCAAATGAATTATATACTATCAACTATCTACACCAATAAAATCAGAGATTTGTATTTTAAAGGGTTTCAAATTTAATATTCTCATAGTCGCTGATGATTGTTTATCTAATGCAATATTTTCTTGTTTTTCCTTTTCATTGAAGGTTCTTCTTACGACTCCCACCACTCCGACAGAAAGAATGAAAGACATTGTAAAAGCTTCAGAAGGATTTCTATACCTAGTAAGTATGGGTGGGAAAGAACCAAATATGTAACAAATAGTTCGGTATTTATTCGCCTAAGTATTCGGTCATATTAGATTCGATAGTTCATTTAATAATAAATGAATAGTTTTTTATTATTCAGTTAAACGAATAGAATTTAACCATAGGTAAATTTGATTCGTTTGTTTAATAAACTATTCGTTTATACAGTTTAATCCTTAAAGTTTCAGTTTCATGCAAGCAAATGTGGATAAATAGTTTTTTTATTTGCGAATATTATATATCATTAAGTTTGCATATACATCAGGTATATCATGTTTTGCTCTATTGGAAGACTAGGATAACGAATATTTGCCTAATATTTACCGAATAATTCTCAAAGACTACCCAAACACTCTTAATGAATGTTCGAGAATAGTTATTGAATATTCAAATACCATCCAGATCGAATTCGAATGCTGATTTCCTATTAGTTTCAAATTCGAATAGTCACATAGGAACCGAATGTGAATACAAATACTGGGGTATTCGATTTGTTTTCACCTCTACTGGTAAGTCCATCGTTTTACTTGTTCTCTCTGTTTAGTTTGACATGCGTGTTTTTTTTTTTGCTTTCTGAAACCTGCTACCCTTGCTTCTTAACTTATGAGATTTGTATGAAATGTTTCATGCAGGTGAGTTCAATTGGAGTTACTGGTGCTCGTGCATCTGTTAGCTCACGAGTGCAATCTCTTCTAAAGGAAATTAAAGAGGTGTGTTATCCTCATTTTACCTTAACCTATATCATTGGAAGCAAATTCTATGCAAATCTTACTGACCATACATGACTTATATGTCGATATAGATTTTATCTTGTATGTTCATATGCATTTTGTAGTTTGACTATTCGTCATATGAATCAAACAAGTAACATTGTTTTCATAAACCTGCAGGCATCCATGTACTTCAGTATGATCCCATATAAATCACTTTTCTAAGATCAAACTAGGGAACTAACTCAAAAGATCACTTTCCATTAGCGACTATTTTATCCAAGAAGGCCCAGCACCTCCTACGCGACATATTAGTCGGTTTTGTGTTAGTTTTTATTAGCTTTTATTGGCAGTATAGGTAGATTTTAGTTGGATTGGAGCGGTATGCTTAGTAATACAATACGACCATGTATGGCTGATACTTAGAACTTTGCTATATTCACTAACTCTTGAACATGTAAAACTTGTTTCCTGAGCAATTATTTGAAGTGAGTAAAATGGTTCTAACTATTTGCTTTAAGAAGTATTTATCTTTTTGTATGTTATGCTGGATATAGTGCTTTTAGTTTATTTGCTTTCCTATGCTGACTAGGCGACTCCTGTCTTAACTGTTATCAAAGCAGCATCCTGCTTAGTTGTCTGATTGATTAGCTTATCTTGTACTTCACCAAGCTAACAGCTGTATCCTTGTCCACTTCATTGTCTATCTATTTTTCACATTAATTATCAATCATGGACGTATCAACTGTATGTACAAATATGGTTGCTAGGTGAAAACTTGACACTTCTGAGTTCAAGGTTTTAACCATAAATGTGTTGTTTGACTTCATATTTGCAAGTGTATTTGACTTGTAAAATAAAGATATATGTTTTTCTTCTTTTTTCTGTAGCAAATAATATGTGCACAATGATACATTTCAACCTGGATTTCTATAGCGTATTCTAGAATGATCTATTGTTATTAATTATAAATCAAGAAGATTAAGCTTACTACGAACGAAGATCCTGATTTTGATTTTAGGTCCTTGTTTTGCTTGTATGTATTTTATGAGTGAATGTGTTGCCTTAGGAAATAAAAACCTCAAAATTCAACTTTAAGGTAACCAGAGGCTGATGATTCACCAACAATGTCATAGTTACTTCTATACTCCCTTTTCTCTTTTCTTATCTGAATCTTCTGTCAATTTAGGACTTTATGTCCTCAGAGTGCTTGGCCCATGCTAGTGGCATGTTAGAGTATCACCACAAGTTTAAGATAAGAGAAAGGCATTCCTGCTAAGGTGTTTTTCTCTGCCACTATTTTTTCTCTCACCAATTGGCTCATTGTTTGTGGAGGCTAGAAAAAAGTTTTGTTTGCATTTTTATGCCAACTTTCTGACATATAGTTGATCTTGGATCACCCATACAACACATAAGAGGAAATTCCACATAAGCCACTTAATAACTGACACATGGATCATTTTAGACAACAAAGTATTGTTGATATTCTTATGGGGGTCCATGGGAAACACTGTCGGGCAAGGATCTTATTTTGTCTGGCAAATATAGCTTATGCTAAATAAAAAGATGCTAACATGGACACCCATGTTGGATCTCAATAAAAAGGAGAAAGTCTATGACAGGACACCCATGTATTTTCTAAGTAAGATCTTCCACCATATCAGCTACCAAAATCTGTAATGTTTCTACACAACATTTGAAGTCTTAATATTTCCATGTCGATGCATAATCATCTAAATCCTCTCAAAAACATACCTTTCATTAGTTTCTGCCTGTCAGTTAAAATATACTAGGAAAATGATCCAGTTCGGATCACAAAATTAGAAGCAAGTAAACAATTGCAGGACTTCTAGGTATATTTTAATTGATAAGGTTCTAAAGAGAGATACTAATGAAGAGGTTGTTTTTTTTATCCCACTTAAATGATTTTGGCTGTAGATACGGAAATTATTAAAATTTCTGGTGCTGGTAATGTAGATATTTAAGATTTATGGGTGACAATGGGTCACTCTGGGAAACCCTCTTCCAAATTATTTTCATGTCTCGTAAGATACATAGAAGATGTTGATTGGATGGTGTAAATTGATTCTGTATATTCATGATTTAGCTGATGTAGTGACTTACTAGTGCACGTTGTCTTCTTAATAAGTTCATTGTTTAAGGTCAAGATGGATAAGAAACCCCTAGTGGATATGAATAATATGAGTATTAATGGGTGGGTACTTCAACCTTTGTGGTTGGATTTTGAGGAAACTGCGAGCTTGGAAAAGATTGATCTCCATATGGTTAGGCAAAGCAGAAACTTGCCTGCCTACTATTTTCATGAAAATATCCATTTTTATAGGACTATAAGAGCCTTCAGTCATGCAGTATTTACAAAATCCCAAAAATTAGAAGGAAAGGAAAGGAAAGGAAAAGAAAAGAATGAGGTCATTCTGCCTCTTCTGTGATTGGTTCAGATTACAAGTTAGGTGCTAGGTAAACACTGAAGTCACGATTCTGAGTTCAAAGGTTTATCGCGTGCCTGGTTTGACTTCATGTCTACTAGTGTATATGGCATGTAACACAAGGATTTATGTTATTCTTTCCTTACATAGGAATTAGCCAATGCATGAGAGAAATTATATCATGGCCTTTATACATTTCTCACTGTTGTATTTCATGTTGTGATTGGTGTTATCCAAGTAGTGTGTAAGTTCTTTTTGATTGCTATTGATTTAAGTTGACTATCTTTTGTGTTTGCCTGCAAATACATTTGTATATAAGTGAAAGAGGTAGAATATTGGACCTCCGTATTAAAGCCATCAAGATGAGGTACATGCAAGTTAAGAAGTGAATCACATATGCTAGTACCTTCTCTTTGTTAACAGAACTTGATCAAACTGCTACGTTATTTTTTCCCCTTTTAGGAAAATTGCGTATTCAGTTTTATATAAGAGGAGACGAGGAGCCAATTATGAGACATGTCAACTTCAACCTTTGGTTCAAGCACAATTCTATTACTCATAATAGTAGTTAACCAAGCGCTATGTTAAAAGTTAAAAACTATCATTATGTCATGTTCTTAAGGAATTGTGTATGAAACTATTGTCGATCTAAAAACTAGTCGCCGTTCTAATCATTTGCAGGCAACAACAAAGCCAGTTGCTGTCGGTTTTGGCATATCAAAACCAGAACATGTGAAGCAGGTAGCAGATTGTTTCTGATCACCATGATTTTAGGGATAATTGATCTGTAATCATTTTCCTTTCTAAATATTTTTAGGTAGCAGGATGGGGAGCTGATGGCGTGATTGTCGGTAGTGCCATGGTGAAAATTTTAGGAGAAGCCGAGTCCCCCGAAGAGGGATTGAAAGAGCTGGAAACTTTCACAAAGTCCTTAGTAGAGGCTCTCCCTTGAGACATTATTGCCTATTGCTTTCTTCGTTGATAGACGATAGCAGGCGTTTGATCATTTATCAGTTGAGCTCTGTCTCTGAGAGGAAATGATTGGTAATTGTATACCCCAGTATTTCTGTGATAATGAATGTGTAAGTTGCAGGAGAGAAGTGTTTGCTATTTTTGCCGAGCTTTGTGTAATTTTAAAGGTCTGTTGACTGAAAGTTGAAATGGTCACAAACTCTCACAGGATATTCAATAAAGCACAAGGGTTCCCATCTTGGTTTCGTTGTCCATAAATACTTGCATCTCTCTTTAGAGCTATCATTTGTGTTAAAATAAAGCACCAAGAGCATCATTTTATGTTGAAATCATTGAGTATGGATGATAAAGGTTTATTCATTAGATTCAGAGTAAATTGCAGGACTACACATATTTCACCTTCAATTGTCACCGATTCCTTTCACGTATTGTAGTGATTAAAAAAAAAAAATCAGTGTTATTCCACAATATACACTAAGTACAAGTAAAAGGCATTCAAATGATATGGTACTTTTTTAGCATATGTTTACCAATCAAAAATATAAAGGGATTTGTTGGGTGTCATAAGAGAGTTTGGGACGTTATCCGAATCTTCTGTCAATTTTTCTGACTGGGTATCCTAAAAATTGACTAGACTCAATTTAGTGACAGGTTGGACCATTTATCACCACAATACAAGATAAAGGGAACTTCTTGGTCCCAACCTTTTCCTCTCTTTTTTTTCTTTTTTTCTCCGCCACAATTTCTATTCCTCTCTCATCGTTGGACAATCTCTCTAGGCCATTTATTGTGAAGCTCATAGAAAAAGTTTGTTTTTGGGGTATTTTATGCCAACTTCCCCACCTCCATTGAACTCGATACCCAGTGCAATACAAACCGGGCGCTGACGTGGACGCCTTGTCGGATGCTTGGCCACGTGGAAGGTTCTGACTGGAATCATGTAGCTTGATTCAATGATTCCTGTTGTAACTTCACAGTAATGTGACGCCTTGTAAGTTCCATGTTTTTGGACTATGGTTCAGTTGATCTGGCTCTGATTTTGGATCAAATTGGACAAGAAAATCCCAAGTGGGTGTGAGCAGAGCAAGATGCATGGAGACTTTTCTCGTTTGGATTTTTAGCTCAAAAATATCAGCCTCGAGATAGATTTGATCTCAACATGGCCATGAGCAAATATGATCCTGAGTACCTACTAGTTGATCAAAATATCCATATACGGGACTATTAAGACCCCTTGCGAATTGGAGCTCACTATGACTAAGCAAAATAGAATCTTGAGTGCCAATTCGTTGATCAAAATATCTATATTTATAGGACCGTTGTGCGCAGCGAAAATTTTGGCAGAGTTTCTGGTGCACAATAAGAGAGAAAGATCAATAAGAATTCCTGTCTCACCAAGAAAACAAGAATCTGAAGCGAATATCTCAACAAAGTGAGATATCGGCTCTTCCTCTCATCAGTTCTAGGACTGACTTGTCGAGGGATCCTAAAACTATTACAATAGTCACAAACTCAAACAAACCAATTTTACGTGGTTCGGCAAACTGCCTACGTCCACGGGGCAAGGAGAGGGATCTACTATTAGAGAGAAAAAGAATACAAATAGGTTTACAACTTTCACAATCTAAACCATCAAATAGGCTCCTTGCTTTTCTTCTCAAGAAAAGGTCAGCCTTCAAATACTTTTTCTCTCTTCACGAAGCCTCTGTCTTCTTGTTGCACGTATCCCAAGACAAAACCTTCTTCCTTTGCACAGCCGCCGATACTTCGCATTTGCCAGCGTCGTCCTTTGCACAAAGCAAACCGCAGCGAAAAGAAATCCACCTTGCACGAATTCTCCTTGCACCTCTGCCTCCTTTTCACCAACGAAACCCTAGGACAAAAGTCCTTTTATAGGCTGCAGGCTATGTAGGCTATCGGGTGGGCCCAGTTGGAAACAAAAGAACAAAAAAAACATCCGCTGGACATTTGCCTATCTCCTTACGCGTGAACCCTTTGTGCTTCTCTTCAAGCAAATGTTACTTTCATGTGGTCCCCACTTGCTATCTTCTCACAATTCTCCACCTCGACGAAAATTTACCAAAACTGAGCCGACACCGACCACATCAAATGCCTCACTTGTTGCGTCCAGTACGCCATGACAACAGACTCATGACAACAGACTCCATCCACAACAAGTCGAGACCCAAATGGGAGTGCGAACACTCTCCCCAAACATCGATGTCTACTCACCAAATTGGTCTCACCCCCATCAAAATACAAACCCTGGCTGCATCGTAAAGACTGCCTACGTATCCTCTTGCCCAAGGAATCAAGCCGAACGTAGTTCACCCAAATGACCGTGAACGACCTCAATCCAATAGAAGAGTTCACAACCCTCCTCCAATATCATCAACTCTGCGGCTGATAGCACCTCCAATGGACCCAAACGCCTCCACCTGAGGTGAACCAATGGCCATATCCAAACTACATCTATCAGCTGCACTCGAATCAAAACCCAACTCATCATCTGCATCCAAAACCAAATGATCTCCAAACTGTGTCATCTCAGCTGGAATCCCAAACGATGCAGAATGATCTGGAGTATGTGGAGTAATCTTCACCCAACATGAAGTAGCATCAATCTCCACCCGCTGCGATACAACTAAGGTCTATCAAAAACTCTCCACCTGCTGAGAGTCAATTAGCTTCCTCATCGAAGCCTCAACCGAAGTGACACTACCAGACTAAACACCCAATTGAGTTTTACCTCCTATCACAGTAGTTGACAACTCTTTAGTAAGATGGCTCGAATATGTCGAAGCCTCAGTCCAGAAACTCTTCTGCAGACCATTGCTTGACAACAAACACCTATCCTCCTCCAGCAAGGCACGGTTCTCCAAATTTACCATCCTATCTGGTTGCTCCAAGATTTCTTTTCCAACAAAGTGTCTCGAAATACCATGAGCTCGGCTCTAATACAGAAATAGGTCCATCTTGTACCTCCCAACAAAATCAGAATGAAGTACCTTCACCTTTCTGTCCATCTTACACTTCTTCAAACTGTTAGAGACTACTAGGAATTTATCCATAGGGGATTTGGTTGCAATCCAAACACGCCTAGAACAGTCACCAACAAAGAAAACCAAACGCCTATTACCTCCTAATAATGCCCTCTTGGAAGGCCTCCAAACATCCACGTGAACTCCTCCAGAACGAACCATAGCACGGTGAATAGAGGTGCCAAAGTTCACCTTGGTCTTCTTGCTCACATCAACATGTTCACTGGATTTCAAACTGTAGGTCTTCGCATCCTCTTTCAATCTATGCGAGAAATCAATACTGGAATGGCCAAGCCCCAAATGCCGTAGTCTAGTCGAATCAATAGAAGTCGCCACTTCTCCACCTGCCACTATACCTCCAGTCAAATAATACAGGTTATTCCTTATGACGCCCTTCATTACAATCTGAGAGTCTTCCATAATCTTGAGAACCATATCCTCAATTCGAACATTTAGACCCTCTAAAACCAAAGCTCCAATCGAGATCAAGTTCTTTCTCAAAGAAGGAACATATCTCACATCATTTAACTCCCAAACAGTCCTGTCAAACATCTTGATGCGAATTCTTCCTATCCCAAGGATCTGACATGCACGGTTATCAGCCATGTACACCATACCACTATCCAGCTTATCAAAACTGGAGAACCATTCCATTCTAAGGCACACATGATAGGTCACACCACTATCCAACATCCACTCGGATTCCTCCGAATAGATCCATGTAGGACTGATAGAAAGTGAATAAATAGAAGAGTCAGAAATATTACCATCCGATACGATGTTTGCTTCTGATGATGGTTGCTTCCTTTTTCCCTTCTGCTTATTCTTCATCCATTCGTCGAGCTTTGGGCAGTCTTTCTTCCAATGACCAGTCTCCTTGCATCAAGTACACTGATCTTTTCTAATTATAGGATGTCCTACTCTAGACTGTGACTTCCAATTCTTTCGGTTTGAACCCTTCCCTCTTGCGGCCAACGCCTTTGCTACTGACTCAGTCGAAGTCTCCTTATCCTTCTTCCGAAGCTGATAATTCACCAGTGCAGCAGTGACCTCACTATACGAAAGAGATGCCTTCCCATTAATCAGAGTAAGGACGAAGGTCTCATATTCCTCGTCGGGTAAGGAACTCAACAACAATAACGCCTTGTCCTTATCTTTAATCATGACATCTACATTCGCCAAATCCACAAGAAGCTTCGTGTAGTGGTTTATGTGATCACTAATGGAGGTTCCCTTCTTCAATTGGAAACGATAAAGCCTCCTCTTCAAATGTAAGCGATTTTTCACACTCTTGGTCAAATACTTGCTTTCGAGAATCTTCCAAATCTTCTTTGTAGAAGTCTTATTCATCACATCATATTTTAGATCTTGAGTCAAACAAGACCTAATCACACCACACGCTGTTCGACTCATCTTCTTTCAAACATTCTCTTCAATGTCATCTGGCTTGCCATCTAACTCTAAGGTATCCTCCAAATTCCGCGCGTTCAGCGCATCCAAAATCTCGCATCTCCATAATCCAAAGTTGTTTGTGTCATTAAACTTCTCCACATCTATCTTCATAGAATGGATATTCAAACTCTGAATGGTCTTCGCGCCAGAAGCACCACCATCGACACCCGAAGCACCTTCTTTCCCCGACATCTTTCTCAACGCACCAACGAACGAAGAATAGATCCAAAACTAAAAAAGATAGAGTCTTTACCAAAAAAATCCCACCTTTATCACCAAACGAAGCCCTAGACGAGCCTCCAAATTGATCCACTCCTCCAAATAGCCCAAGCGTAGTCCGAGCTCTGATACCACTTGTTGTGCGCAACGAAAATTTTGGTAAAGTTTCTGGTGCACAATAAGAGAGAAAGATCAATAAGAATTCTTGTCTCACTAAGGAAACAAGAATCTGAAGCGAATATCTTAACAAAGTGAGATATCGGCTCTTCCTCTCATCAGTTCTAGGACTGACTTGTCGAGGGATCCTAAAACTATTACAATGATCACAAACTTAAACAAACCTATTTTACGTGGTTCAACAAACTGCCTACGTCTACGGGGCAATGAGGGGGGATCTACTATTAGAGAGAAAAAGAATACAAATAGGTTTACAACTTTCACAATCTAAACCCTCAAATAGGATCATTGCTTTTCTTCTCAAGAAAAGGTCAGGCTTCAAATACTTTTTCTCTCTTCATGAAGCCTCTGTCTTCTTGTTGCACGTATCCAAAGACAAAAAGCCTTCTTCCTTTGCACAGCCGCCGAAACTTCGCATCTGCCAGCGCCGTCCTTTGCACAAAACAAACCGCAACGAAAAGAAATCCACCTTGCACGAATTCTCCTTGCACCTCTGCTTCCTTTTCACCAACGAAACCCTAGGACAAAAGTCCTTTTATGGGCTGCAGGCTATGTAGGCTATCGGGTAGGCCCACGTGGAAACAAAAGAACAAAAAAAACATCCGCTGGACATTTGCCTATCTCCTTACGCGTGAACCCTTAGGGGGGGTTATTCATTGGGGTAATTTTGGGGATAATGGGATAAAAGTTGGAACATCACTTTTTGGTGTTATTGGTTGGGATAATTGGTGCTGGATTTACTTGGTTGGTGTTATTGGTTTGTGAGGATAATTTGGGTACAAATTCCCCACTTCCCCCAAAATTACCCCAACTATATAACCCCCCTCAGCCCCACCCCAAAAATTTACCCCATATTGCTTCCTGGAACAAGAGAAGGGGACAAATTCCCCACTTCCGTCTCCCTCCTCTCCGACTAGTGGCCTCCTCTCCATGGGCGCCGCCGGCCATCGAGATGCCCTAATGGCGTTCGCAGGCCCATTCCTCCCAATTCCAGCCCCCTCCTCCTGTTCAAAACCTCGATTCATCCCCAACGCCTCATCAAATTCCGCCGAAAACCGTCCCAATTCCGTCGAATTCACCTACGATCTAGCAAGTCCCTAGATCCGCTGGACCGATCTCGATTTCACCCAATTCAACCTGACCCTCGAGGAATTCCCAAGATGACGAAGCTCGCCCTGAAGCGTGCCAAGGACCGGCGGCAGCGCACCAAGGACTGGCGCCAAGGAAGGGAAGAAGGAGGAGGAGATGCTTTATGTCTGTGTTTTTTGTTTTAATGCTTCACTGGTTGGTGTATTTCGGTTGATTGCCCTCTTTGTCGATGCAAAATGTGATTTGGTTTGTGCTAATTGAGTAATGCTGGAATGTAGTGAGGAGGAGTTGGTTTGTGTTACGACATTTTTGCAGAAGATTTTGGGTTGTATGTTTGAACAATTTTATTTATTTTAATGGTAGTTGGGAAATTGTGTTGTTGAAAAAGATTATCTGATAAATGTGATTTGGTGTCGTATGAAATTCTTGGCTGGGATCATAGAATTAAAATATATAATACAATTGAGTTATAAATATGTAATACTATTGTTTATAATTATTTGATGTTATATCAAGTTAAACTTGAATTTAATTGAGTTATAAACATAATATTATAAAAAGATGTCATACTAAAATTGTCCCACTCAAATTATCCCATTACCCTATTTTACCCCACTTTATCCCACTCAATTATCCTATTGGGTAAAATTACCCCATTGAAACAATTTACCCAAAATTACACCAAATTACACCAACGAATAACCCCCCCTTAGTACTTCTCTTCAAGCAAATGTCACTTTCATGTCGTCCCCACTTGCTATCTTCTCACAAGGACTATTAAGGCCCTTTGCCAACTTATGACAGATTATATCTCACTATGACTAGGCAAATTAGGATCTTGAGAGCCTACTCTGTTTGATGTACTAGTATAACACATTATTAAAAAAAAAAAAGGAAAATGAAAGAAAAAAAATATGATCTGAGACGATTGAGATATTGATTAATTTTGAATAAAGTAGAGTATAAGTTCAAATCTGTACGAATTATAAAAAAAATTACCCCTTAAGAATCTTCACGGTCCATCTATAAACTTCATTTTCTTCTCTATGTGATTCGACATGGATAATAATCATAGTTTTCATTGTTGGTATGTTATGGAATGAATGTACGACAACTGTTCCTTATGAATGGACAGTGAGATTCCATTGATATGGCCAATTCCAATAGATTTATAAAAAGAAAAAGCCATGAAAAAAAAAAAACCGTAAGCAGAGCGCAAATGTTAAGAATCGAACGAGTTATGTTTATAATCGACGTGTTGACTCTCCCTTCGACGAATGGTTGCCTCTAACGCTAACTCAAACGACACACACAAACTTGATGGTTATCCAAACCACAGCGCAAGCTGATCATGCATGTCCTACTCGAAATGATTATAAGCCATCCGTGGGCCTAAACTCAGATTAAGACCAAAAGTTTGGTCATCAATGAATCTATAAGCGCCTCGGTCCTGAACTCCTAATCAAATATATGGATGACAAATGAGCATAGCATCTAACTGACACTTTGAGTTGTCAAGACTTGGAGGTTGAATGCTTTGCATGTTAGTTATAAAGAATATTCGAGGAAATTAAGAAACGCTAAACATTTAAAAATTATATAAAAAAAGCGGATTTAAAGGAAAAGAAACACTAGATGCACACCCTTGGACACAGTCCCAACCACACCCCCTCACCTGCTACAGTGCAGGGGGCCTCACATGGGATTTTTTTAAAAATCCCATGTGGGCCCCCTGCACTGTAGCAGGTGAGGGGGTGTGGTTGGGATTGTGTCCAATGGTGTGCCTCTAGTGCCGCTCTTAAAGGAAGTTCCAAACTTTGGATGTTAGGTTTTTTAGCACTAACAAGCGCGACCTAAACACACACGTGAGAATATTTACATTATATTCCAAACTTCTAATTCTTCAATTAGAAAAATCTTGGAGCTAGACCTTTTTTTTCCTCCAGGTTTTGAAACCGTCTATGCTTTTTATAAGATTCTTTATTTTATGTACGTATGTCAAAATTATCGCGGTAGTATCATAAATTCCATGAAAAAAAATTTGGGTCAAGGAAAGTAGCGGCGCATTTATACCTAATTAGGATCATTACGTGAGAATAGCACTAATCAAAGCACTGTACACGTTATTGATTTAGATATTTTAGACTACCCTTTCAACGTCATAGAAATATTAGTGTGTTGCCTCTTGTCTGACGTAACTACTAAGAAACTTGCGCAATGTGCTAAAAAGAAGCAATCGGGAGTTATTTAATATAGCTTTTATCTTTATCTTTATCTTAATCTTAATAGTGTGCTCGAATAGTAAAAGATATATATCCTAGTAGTAGCACATAGCTTCGTCTCTATTGACCGTGGAAAAAACCAATCTAGTGCATACTCTTTTCTTTTACTTATCCCTCTAACTAAATTAATAAAAGGAATATAAGAGGATAACTTACACCATGAGAGTGAAATATTTGCATTAATTAGACACTTTCGGCTACAACGATGAGGTCATTGTGCAAATAAAAAATCTAAATTAAAAACGATGATTTGAATAGGGGTAAAAACATCACATTAATTAGTGATGCTAAATTATATCATACAAGTACTGAATTTCTTAATTTTGAAGTTGTTTTATTATACAATTGCAACAACAATTTTGCCAAATTAACAGCAACAAACGTTGCGCATAAAAAATTGTTGTGTGCAAACCAAGCATCTGTTTATCTACAATTATAGAATGACCTATATTTACCAAGTCGGACTGCACTAATTTGAGAGCTTAGTATTATTTTTTAAACTAACACGCAGCAGCAAACGCACCATTATATAATAAAAAAAACTCAAGTTCTACTAGACGAAAATTTAATTTTATACAATTGCTCTCATAAATTATTTTCCCGATATTTTTCAGTTACACCTTAAGATGAAAATAAAGGAGTTTTATCTAAAAGTTTATGTATTTATTGTTGTTGTTGTTGTTATTATTATTATTATTATTTTATGAATCAGGATCCTAGATAATGAGTGGCCCACGTCTATAAGCACCTGTTCATAATCTGAACCCCGACAAATCGCATTCCTTGGCCCATCTCTGTCAAAAAAGGGCCTCACGAGCCACCAGCAAGGATACCCCACCTACCCGCACGAGAGCCTCGAAAAGCTCACAAAAAAGAGAAACCACAGAAAACATTACAACAACGAAAAAACAAGAGTTTTTTTTTCTTTTTACATAAATATCCGCCAAATCAATCATACTTGCAAGTTTCATTTTCAAATGTGCATATTTTGTTAATTCACCTTCCAATTTTAACACGTTTGATTTTTAAATACACTCCAAAACTTATATTGAACTATTGAAGGATATTTTTCAATATGCTTCTAACTTTTTGATAGTTGTTAAAGTAGCTAAGAATTTCCTCTTTTCTGTTTAAAACCTAACATCCTGGAATTTACGGGTATTTTAACTCATGTAGTAGAATTGGAGAGATGATAATTAAATATCTAGAATTTATCCTTTCCAGAAATATTAAGCTGAAGTCCTAGCCAACTATCTGCGTTTCCCCAAGCAAATATTTAGAATTTATAGTTAAATTTGCAAATACAATTGATGTTTTGGGTATATATGTAAAATCCCTTTAAAAACAAAATATCCAAAATGCTTAGGGCATTTTCGTAAACCTTCGCGCCTCCAGAAACTATATATCAACCATTTTCCCATTTCCAAGTAAGACGCACGTCATCCTCTTCCCATTGTCGCTCCCCCCCGGTCTCCCTTTTTCGTCAAGAAACCTTATCGGAGCTCCGATAAAGATAGCGAAATGGATCGAGTTTTCTCCGTAGAGGGAATATCTGACCCGTTCTGGGCGGCCTCTCCCGCCAATTCATCCGTCGCTGTTGGCAGCGGCGGAGGAGAGCGGAACATGATGAATCGGAGCCCCTCAGAGTGGTTCTTCGAGAAGTTTCTAGAAGAGGAGGCAGTAAGATCAAATTTGAATCCTAATCCGAGCCCTAACCCTAATATTGCTTGTGCATCGTCTGCTGTGTCCTCGAATTTGTCGTCTAGTAGGAGAGATGGAGGAGACGATGAGGTTGTTGAGATCAAGAAGCCTCAGATCGCAGCCGTTGGTTCAGTGCCGTCGTCTTCTGATCCGACGGCTGATGTTGATCCTGGGGAATATGCGGCGATGCTGAAGCAGAAGCTGGATATGTATTGCCATGCTGTCGCAATTGCTCGGGTAAATTTAATCTTAATTCTTTTTTTTTCTCCATTTGAGATTTGTGTTCTGCTAATGTGATGCTTTAGTTTTGAGAGAGTTGTTCAAGTTTTATTGTCTGAAGAGAAAGAACAATTGACATTTAATTGTTCTCTTATGCCTGGTAAACAGCTATGCTTCTATGACTCGTTTAATGAGAAGGGTGAAATGGAAAATTAAAAATTTTAGTTTAGTTCAAGGTTTTTCTTCATAGAAGCCACCTTTGAAATATGGGTGATTACACTAAACCCCAATAAACTTTAGCGTTTTGCTGTAAGTCGCTAATAACTTTCAAAATCACAATAAACCCCCAAGACTTTCGTGTTTTGCAGTAAACTCCCAATAACTTTCATAATCACACTAACTTTTGTAATTGCAGAAAACCCCCAATAATTTTCTGCGTTTTGCATATAACCCCTGTAAATTAAAACAAAACAAAAAACAGAAAAGGCATTTTGAAGGACAAGTTCAACAAAAAAAAGGTTTTTCCTCGAAACCACATTACATTTAGGGTCAATTTACATAAACCACCTTATATTTCCAATTTATACCTAAACCCCCTACTAAGTTTTTCTTCCAATCAATCACCTTACTCTACTTTGCTGCTAAAATTTTCATGAAATTCCAACAATATACTCACTTAATCTTACATGGAAAGCTTGAAGTAAATCAACAAGGAGGTCACATGCTTTACACGTGAGATCAAGTGAGGGTATTGTCAGAATTTCAGGAAAATTTTAGCAGCAAAGTGGGTTCAGGTGGTTGATTGGAAGAAAAACTAACTTTGTAGATAGTTTAGGTATAAATTGGAAATATAAGGTGGTTTATGTAGATTGACCCTAAATATAAGCTGGTTTCTAGAAAAAAACCCCAAAAAAAGTGTTCGGTAACCTAGCCTAGGTGAGCAAGAGGAGAACAAATAGCAAAAGATGAGAGATTTTTGCTTCATAAAGTAATTTTTTTTAAAATAATTTAAGGGGGGTATTTTGGTCTTTTTAGGTCACAAGAGTTGCAGGTGCCATGTTAGATTTAATAGTGTGAACTTTGGGGATTTTTGGTAAAGGTTATAGGGGGTTTAGTGCAATTTTTGAACTTATTGGAGTTTACCGCAAAATACTAAAAGTTCTTGGGGTTTAGTGTGATTTTGAAAGTTATTGGGAGTTTATTGCAAAATATTAAAAGTTTTTGGGGGTTTAGTTTAATTTATCCTTAAAATATAGTGACAACATAGACATCACGTTTAAAGTTTAATTAATACAGAAGCCATCTTTAAAGGGGCCTTAATGGCAATCAAGCACCTTGACATATTTGCAAGTGAAATTTGATTGAAGTTACTGAAACACCCTTAAAATGTGCCAGGCACTAGATTGGTTGAGTAGACATGTTTTGCTTCTGTCGTGTGTTTATTTATAAGGGTGTTTTTTGGGATCGACATCTAATTAGAAAATAGGTCAAAGTGGTTGATGCTATCAGAATCCCTTTTGACATGGTGGAGGGTAGGGTGAGGCGAGGTGTAGTGGCGGATTTAGGATTTTTGAAAACGAGTGTCACCATATAGTTAGTAATCATAAAATATACAATTGTCTAGGTGAGTTTTCATATTTTGGAAAAAGTACATAATTGCTTCATTGAATTACTATCAAGTACATAATTGCACTTTAATAACTCCTACCAATAGGGTATATATTAGAAAGGGATAGTATTTAAGTCCCACCTATTTTAGACTTCTCTGTGGAAATAAGTATAGCATAATAAATGTTACATTGTGTAGCATTTCTGCTTGATTATGTTAATTAGGACTTGAACCAGCGTCGTTTGATGCCGCATGATTACACATACTATTACATGAGAAGGATAGTTTCCCCTTGTATATATGAATTGCAAAAGTGGTGCCATGTGACACCACTCCATCCGAGCTAGATCCTCCCTTGATAAGGTGAGGGGAGGGAGCTTTTAATGGAGAGTTCTTGGAGGGGGAGGTAGAGTAAGGTGAGGTTAGGAACAACTTTAAATTAACTAGAAATGAAAAGAGTGAAGAATACTTCCAAGTTGGAGGTATTAAAGAGAAGAAAATAAACTACAAAGTGGTTATTGGATATGTCCTTCTCTATCCTCTTCATGCTGCCTACCAAACCATGCCTTAGAAGGTGGTTTTTGGATCAATTGAACTTTAAATATGCTTTTTATATTATCACCCTTATTTAAAGGTGGTCGATGTGAAAAAGTTAAGGTGATAAGTGTGTCGTAGCTTTCAACATTGTTTATGAGTGAGTAGAGGGTGTATTTTACAATTTATATATATATATATATATATATATTTATTCAAGTGTTGCTTTTTGAATGAACTAGGATTTATGCACGTGATTAAATATTATGATTGAGTATTTTTGACTTATTTCTTTACTAAAATTTATTTCTCAGTTCCACTTTGATTGTTTTTCTTACTTATGTTTTCAAACTTTACTATTGTGATTATTTTTTTAATATTTGTTTGAATGGGCTACACCAAATTTAAAATTTTTATGTAATAATTGAATTGACAAGAAATAACTATAATCTAAACCTAATTTGAATTTTCGTGTTATTTAGATCGGCATGAAACCAAACTTGATTTAAGAAGGTATAACGTTGTAAAAGTGAAAAACACTTGAAAATATAATGTTATAAAAGAAGGATGAATAATTAAAGCCAATAAGACAAGATGATTAATTAAAAGTGGGCTAGAATGAAACTAAAGAGAATATAAATTTTGTTGTTAATCACTAATAGACTTCAGAAAAAAATCATAAAATAAAGATTAATGCTAACTCTATTATACTTTTATATGATAAAATCATCCACATAACCATATTAAAAAAATTAAAAGAGTTCATGAAAGTCACTTCTAAAGATTCCTGATTTTACTTAAAAAATTAAGCTATTTTTAAAAATATTAAATAATTTAAATTTGTGTTGTATTTATAAAGAGCCTTGATGGAGATACTTTTATTTTAGCAGCTTGTTTTGAATGAGCCACGCATATTAGCTTTAAAGTGTAATATTTTTTTTATCGTGTTATATGGATGTTTGCTTGGTTTGCTTATCTATCTCTTATTTCTTCAATAAGTTGATATATTATTAACACAATTTACGATAATATGCATATCTTTCATACAAATTTAAGACAGATATAAGATGAATTTTATATTTATTGGCCTTTAATAAGAATTTTAGTTGTACAATATGTTACCTTCATATTTAAAGATCTTGAAATCTGATAGTACTATTACATGCTTATCTTTGACAGTATTCTTAAAAATTAATCTTTCATTGGTAGTCATATCCCCAAATAAGGATACTTGTATAGTCGTGCCACTATATAGAGAAAAGAAAATATCAATTTTAATTTTTTTTACTTATACTATGATAACTAAGTATCATGTGCATATTTTTCGTCTATTATAATAATTTTTAAATCTTATCTATTTTGTTACATCTCGCAATATAGTTGATCATTGGCTTCACTTTAGTTTCTATTGTAAGATTATTTATATGAAATTTTATATTAAGTTTATGATTCCTTTAGTATTTTTAGAATAAAGCATGAAAATTTATAAGTACTTACTAATTTTTCTTGTACTTTTTATGAATAATGTTTTTTAATTAGGACATAATTGTTCAATATGTTCTTCAATGAGAACTCGGTTAGTGCTTCTTTGCTCGATATGCTTTTTATCAATATCAATTCAGGTGATTCATGAATGTTTCTGAATTTTGAGTTTATTTCCTTCACTTCTCCATTTAAAATGAAAACAACTTAGTTTTTTTAAAGGATATCTCTGAACTTTCTGATAGTTTCTCCATACATAACTCTTTATATTTTTTTACTTTATAGATAAATATTATCAACATTAGAGATAAATAATTATACATTATAATCAGTTAATGCTAACCTATTATATCTTAATGTAATAATATCAAACATTTCCTCTTTTCTTTGTCAAAATTTAGCCTTTTTCTGATTTAAACTTTTGAGGGTGTGTTTTGTAATTTTTAAACTTTGATAGTATTTTATGAAAATTTTAAATTTTAAGTTGGGCGCTTATAATTTTCATGTTTCATGTATTGGTGATAAGTTTTAAATGTTAGAATATTTCTCGTAACTCTGAAAATTTGAAGGTATTTTTATAATTACTAAAATTTTGTGTTGTTTTAAATTTTTAGCAATATGCTAATAATTTCTAAATTTGATGTGTACCAGTTATAAGTTTTAAAATTTTAGAATTTTTAATAAGTATTTTCTTTTGAGAGTATTTTTATAATTTTTGTATCTTTGAGGTTATTTTTTTACTAATTTTAAATTTCTATGTGCCTAATGGTAATCCTGAGAATCCATCTATGTTGTTTCTAAGTTTTGAAATCTCTGAATTTTAGAATATTTTTTTTAATTTAAACATGGCTAAATGACACTTATATACCCAATTGTTTTGCTCTTGTAGTAGTTATATACCCTAAGTTACAAAATATAGCAAAAAATACCCTGAGTTGGTAACTATTTAAATTTAGCTAACGGTGTTAAAAAATACATGAAAAGATAATAATACCCCTCCTTAAGAATTAACCCCCCCTAACATAGTAAAAACTCTTATTTTCTACTGTTACCCATATTAAAGAGGAAGAAACAGTTGGAGGCCATGAAAAGATGATGATGATGATGAAAATAATCTAATTTGCGGGTGGGGAGAGGGGTGAGGGGTAGATAATACAGTAAATAATACAATAAATGAGGGTAAAAAGTATTCAAGTTGGTCATAGGTCCACTACGTGGAAGTATTCCAGAGAATATTCTCATAGCTGGTTAACAGAAGGTACCAACTTGTAAATTTTTGCCAACTCAAGGTATTTTTTTTGCTATATTTTGTAACTTAGGGTATATAACTACTTCAAGAGCAAAACACATAGGGTATATAAATATAATTTAGCCTTTAAACTTTTGAGTTTATTTCTATAAATTTTAAAATATTGAGGGTGTTAATTACAAGTTTTAAATTTTTAGATATCATGTTTGTTTTTAAGTTTTAAAAAATCAAGGTGTTTTGTGTAATTTTAAACTTTTAAGGCTATTATATACAATTTTTGAAACTTTTGGGTTTTTTATAATACTTCATGTATTATAATATGTTATCTACATATAATTTCTTAATTTTATTTTTTCTATATTTTTGAGTTATAAGTAGTTCATATGGAGTTAATATAGGATAAAATTAGTATTTGGATAGATTAAGATTTAAGTGAAATATTCAAAATAACTTTTTTTAATTGTTGACCTATAGATAGTTCACGTGAAATTAGATAAGATATGATTAAAATTAGAATATATCAATGTAATATTCAAAAAAAACTAAGGGTAATACTGACCATAGAAAGATTTTCCCAAACTCGTGCTTTTAAAGGGAGTATGATAAATCATTGAAAATATGCTTACAAAAAAACTCTATAAAACTAAAAGCATAATCTAATTAGGAATTAAAAAATCAGAATATGAAACTGTAGGAAATCTCAGATGAATTATTATAGGAGGATTTTTAGGGATATTTTTAGAAAAGGAAATTAAGGGTGATAATCGGGTCCTAAAGTTTAGGAGATTGGTTGCATATTCTTTCCTAATTTTATGTAATAGAAAGTGTATATATATGTGATATAGAATAGCTTGTAAACACAAAAAAAAATCATAACAAAACTTTTATTTTTCTGATTTCCTTCATTGTGATATTTGTGAGTATGTAAAACACACTTATGTACCCTTTCCAATCAGTAATAACAAATCTTCATTTCCCTTCTTTTTGGTTGATAGTGACATTTGGGGACCATCCACTACACCAAATAACTCAGGTATAGGTGATTTGTGAGTTTTATTGATGACTGTACATGAGTCTTCTGGATATATTTACTCAAAAACAAATCTAATGTAAGCCATATTTTCCCCAACTTTCATGCATTGATTCAAAACCCGTTTGGCACAAAAATAAAGAATATGTGCTCAGACAATGCCCGTGATTATTTCAACTAATTTTTTACTCCCTATTTTCAACAGGAAGGGATTATACATGAATTATCTTGCATTACCACTCCACAACAAAATGGAGTGGCAAAGAGAAAAAACCGACATCTTCTTGACTGCACTAGAGCCTTATTATTCCAACATAATGTACCAAAATCTTTTTGGGGAGAAGTTGTACTCACTTCAACGTATGTCATAAACAAAATCCCATCTAGAGTCTTAGGATTTAAAAGTCCATTAGAAATCTTGTCCCAATTCTATCTTGACATTCGAAAGTCCTTCAATCTTACTCCTCGGGTATTCTGATGCACGTCTTTTGTTCATGTTCATGGTCATAACAGAGGGAAACTAGATCCTAGATCTATTAAGTGTGTCTTCGTAGGGTACTCATCCACTCAAAAGGGTTATAAGCAGTGTTTTAAATATCGGCCGACATGTCGGACATGTCGGCCGATATAGCGGATTGAGGGGTCCAACGACACAAATCGGGGAAAAACAAGTCGCATATCGTTTTTTACCGACATATCGGCCATATCGGCGAAAAATCGGCCATATCGGCCGATTTTCCTGTTTGGAAAATCGGCCATATCGGCCGATTTTCCTGTTTTTTCTTTTTTTCTTCTTCACACGTGAATGTTTGGTTTGTGGACTATTTTGATTAATAATAGGCTAATGATTACTTGATGTTTGATCACTTGATTAATAATAGGCTAATTGATTAATAATAGGCTAATGATTATTGATTAATAAGGAGAGATTTATTTTATTTTAAATGTGCATATGAATGTTGAAATGTGCAGAGTCATGGAGTTATGAATTTAGTAATGCTTAGATAGTTAGATTACATTTAAGGCATGATATTATACATATGTGGATCACCCGATATGGTAATCCGATATTTAGTCCATGTCCCCCGATATATCCCCGATTTCCGCTATCCGACATGGATTTCAGCCGTCCGACATGAACCCGACATCCGATATTTAAAACCTTGGTTATAAGTGCTATCATCCTCCCACTAAGAATCTCTCTGTCTCGGCCGATGTTACTTTTGTTGAACATAACATATTTCTTTACTCCTTATCTTCAAGGGGAGTTACCTATACTTGAAGATAAGGAGTCAAGCCTGTCATCACTGGAAGTACCTTCACCCAAGTCACATAGATCACAAAAAGAGCCTCCAACGTCAAGTATCTCCTTCAAACTTACCGTCTAAACAGCCACAAGTAGAAAACCAAGATGTAGATGGGAAAATCTTTGATCATTTCCGGTTTGATCAGGTGTATGCAAGGAAAAGAGATCATATTATGACTACAAGACAGGAACAATTCACTGAACCGAGTCCTGGAAATAAGGTAACAACCTGTGACCCGAATCTAACTATACCACAGGTAGACTCTCTTTCCAACTATGATTGACCTAACTTTGGATCCTCTAACCTTGACCTGGATCTGCCTATAGCCTTGAGAAAACAACCCCAAGAATGCACTAAAAGACCATTATATCCTCTGACTCACTTTGTAACTTTTCAGAAATTCTCTCTAAGCCATCAAAGTTTTCTCTCAACCTTGAACACAATTCCTATTCCTAACTCATTATCTAAAGCATTATCAAAGAAAGAATGGAGACTTGCTATGGAGGCAGAAATGGATGCATTACAAAAGAATGAAACTTGGGAGTTGGTTTATTTACCTAAAGGTAAGAGACTAGTGGGCTATAAGTGGTTGTTTGCAGTAAAATTTAAGGCGGATGGGTCCAGAACGCTATAAGGCAAGGCTGGTTGCGAAGGGATATACTCAAACATATGGGGTAGATTATCAAGAAACATTTGCTCTAATAGCAAAGATGAACACGGTGAGAATATTGTTGTCCTTGGCTGTCAACTTTGATTGGGAATTACAGCAGTATGATGTGAAGAATGTCTTCCTTCATGGAAGGCTAGAAGAGGAGATTTATATGAGTATTCCACCAGGGTTTAGTGGAGTTGATGATCACAAGGTTTGTCGGTTAAAAAAGTCATTATATGGGTTGCAACAACCCCCTCATGCTTGGTTTGGACAGTTTGCCAAGGTGATGCTGGCTAATGGATACAAACAAAGTCAATGAGATCATACACTCTTCATCAAGCATTCGACCATAGGGGGAGTCACGATATTAATCGTGTATGTGGACGACATTATAGTGACATGGAATGATAAGGTAGAAAAGAAAGTCTTGAAGGAGTGTCTAGCCAAGGAATTTGAAATAAAAGATCTAGGAAGATTTAAGTATTTCCTTGGGATTAAAGTAGCTCGATCTAGACAGGAAATTTTCATCTCTCAACAAAAATATGTTACAGATTTATTTAAAGAGACCGGAATGATAGTTAGCAAACCGATTGGAACTCCTATTGAACAAAATCAAAGACTAGGTGAAGCTCCTGGAGATAAGACAGTAGATAGAGAGATGTATCAATGGCTTGTTGGGAAACTCATTTACCTGGCCCATACTCGACCAGACATAGCCTATTCGGTTAGTGTCATTAGTCAGTTTATACAGGATCCTAGAGAGGTTCATCTATAGACTGCATATCGAGTCCTTCATTACTTAAAAGCACATTCTAGCAAAGGAAGTCTATTCAAGAAGGACAAATTTTTAAAAACAACCACTTTTTAAATTTAATAAGTAAAATCGACCGTTCAAATTTTTTTTTAGCAAAATCGACCTCCTCTAGGACTGCTCAATTTTTTTTTAGCAAAATCGACCTTTTCTACTGCACGGAACTAGCAGTCCCGTGCAGTTCTCCCAAACCCCCCCCCCCAATCACATATGTCCAACTCCTCTCTCCTCTCCAAACTTCAGCAGCTTTTAGAAAATAATCATCAAGCCCCTTGACAACCTCAGCCAAATCCTTCTTGCTTCTAGGAGCCACAACAACAACGAGTTTCCCGTTGTCACTCTCCTTCAAAGGGGAATTGGGTGCGGGCATCGCGGGCATCGGTGGAGGTTCAGTGGACACATTGGTCGCCGTCTCCTCCCACTCTACCCAGCACCCCCCTCAACATCCAGAACCTCCCCCCTGGAGCTCCAAGATCAATTTGAAATCCCTCCCGTTCGATCCCACCGCCCACAGCCTCTCCTCCGGCGCCGAAAGCGCCGCCACCGTCCCCCGCCATTTGTTCCTCGACTTCTTCCTGGCGGCGGAGGCCCTGCAGCCCTCCTTCGAGCGACTGATTGCTGACATAATCCAAGAAGAAGACGGCGCCCGTCCATGCATCTTCATCGCCGGCTACTTCTTGACGAGTAGTGATGTTGTAGCTCGGATAGGCTTTGTGGATGAGCTCCGCCAAGAGCAGGAAGGGGGTGATGTGGCCTTGAGCCATGAAGGGGAAGAGAATACTTAACCTCGCTTGTTGTTATCCTATAATACAGAATGCTAGCCTTGAGCTTAATTTGTCCTCCGAAGGAGGAGTTTGGGTTGAGGGAAGCGAAGTTTGGAGAGGATAAAGGAGTAGTAGGGGAGATGGACAACTGTGATGGGGGGTTTTGGGAGAACTGCACGGGACTGCTAGTCCCGTGCAGTTGGAGGAGGTCGATTTTGCTAAATTTTTTTTTGAATGGTCGATTTTACTTATTAAATTTAAAAAATGGTCGTTTTTAAAAATTTGTCCATTCAAGAAAGCATCAAACATTGACCAAGCAGTATACACAAATGCTGACTTTGCGTGATCATCGGTTGACAGGCGATCAACTACTGGCCATTGTACATTCCTTGGAGGAAACTTAATTTCCTGGATAAGCAAGAAACAGAGCATAGTAGCAAGGTTGAGTGCAGAAGCTAAGTTCAGAGCTATGGCAACAGGAGTGTGTGAACTAATGTGGGTCAAGACTATTCTAGAAGATCTGAAGATTCAATGGAGCAGACCTATGAGACTATATTATGATAATAAGTCAGCTATAAACATTGCCCATAATTCTGTGCAGCATGACCGAACGAAGCACATCGAGATAGACAAACATTTTATTAAAGAGAAGTTAGATTGTGGCCTGATTTGTGCACCATATGGACGTCAGCTAGCAGATGTGATGATAAAAGGTTATGTAATAATATGTTTTATGAGAACATTAGCAAGTTGGGAATGGTGGACTTAAATTCACCAGCTTGAGGGGGAGTGTAGGAAATCTCGGATGAATTATTATAGGAGGATGTTTAGGGATGTTTTTAGAAAAGGAAATTAGGGGTGATAACCGGGTCCTAAAGTTTAGGAGATTGGTTGCAGATTATTTCCTAATTTTATGTAACAGAAAGTGTATATATATGTGATATAGAATAGCTTGTAAACACAAAAAAAATTCATAATAAAATTTTTATTTTTCTGATTTCCTTCACTAACCTATGTTCTTGAAAACAAAATTCATGAATCCACAACTCCAGTTTGATGTGGATTCCAACAATATTTGGGTTATGCCTTTCAATGCTAAAGCTGAATGTCACTTCTGTGAGTTACAAGCCACTTTCTCAATCTCAAATTGTAATTGAATGAAGAAGCTAATAAATATACAGAGGATTTATTATATATCACAAGTCAATAACTTGCCATGGCTAACCAAAACTGAGCTCTTGCCAAACATCCTACTTCAAAAAATTAAGGAAAAAATAACTTATCATAGAATTTTGGTCAATTAGTTTAGGTTCTGTAAACAGCTAATGTCCTCATGGTCCATTCTAAATTCTATCGTGTACTGTTATAGCGCAAAGAGTTCATCCATCGATTTTAGTTAATGAGATTAAAGACGGATATGACATACAAATCTAACAAGTCAATACAGAATGGTATATGTATATCTATCAAGTATCAGGTTTATAACCTATTTAGTGTATCAGCTTCTTTAGGCAATTTTATGGAAAATTGTGGTTTTAGTTGTACTTGTGGCATAATATATTGTAAAGGTCTGTTCCGACAACCCAAAAATAGACAATCCCATCTTTATAAGAACAGTGTCTTGAAAGAAAAGAGCTTTGCAGAAATTTTTTGAGGGAAAAAAATAGAACCGTAGGGTTTGGTTGCAAAGATATTTCCCAACATATAACATCTACTTGACTTCAAATACAATAATTTCTATAAAATTTTCAGAGCAGAATTAGATTTGATGAGTTCAAGTTCCAAAATGCACAGTTTTCACTTATGAACATTCTGTTCATCAAGTGGCAAAGTTATTACAACTTTCATTTCAACATTTATTTTTATAAACGTCTTGCATTCAGATTCTAGTATACAGTTCTTCTTTTTTGAACTTTTATTAATATACTACTGCTATGGTCCATTTGTGCACATATTAACCTCTTTTAATAGTTCAAGGTCATTCCTCCCAATATTCAGTATCTAAAATGATTATTCTTTTGTAAGTGTTGACATGCAATTCTTCTAATAAAAGATATATATAAATGAATAAGGGGAAAAGGAAATAAACAAGAGAAGATGAAAAAAAGGGATAGTGATAGAGTTTAATCACAAAAACTTTTCCGTGGGATGTGAATATATTTGCTCTTTTACTTCTCTAGCTTTTCCTTTGCACAAGGATTTTAAATTTTCCTAAAAAACTCATGGTCTTCTAGGATGGATCCATATAGTCTAAATTTGCAGTTTTCTTCATTCTAAACTGTTAGTATAAACTTTAGCAGTTAAATATCTTCTCCAGATTATAACTATTTTGGTTGATCTCTTCCTAGTTTGTCATGTTTGGTGCTCTTTGCCTAGCTTTCTGTTTAAGCAATTTAAATAGAGTTTGAAGATAATTTCTTGTCACACATGCAACTGAATGTATGTGTCACCACCATACAAGTAATCAGCAATTCCTACCACATTACATCAAGTATTCTCCTAACAATTTTATTTTCCAACAGGGTACAGGCATAACACCCCAGGATTCTTCCTTAGCTGATTCCAAGTCTCCAGCTTCAGACTCCTCACAGCTGGAACCTCAAGCTCTTGTTAATGGTATGTAGAACTGGAATGGTTTATGTTACTTAGAAGTTAGAAGTAGGGCCATTGGTTTTGTAAATCATGAGTTGTTCATTACTGCTAGTCTTTGGTTGTTCCGTTTGAAGGATGCAAATACTATAATCTTGCTGGAAAATATGTAAATCTATTCAGATAGAGAGTTTGACGGATCAACCATGTGCCTGCCACCTAGGTGTTCAGCAAAGTTAATCCGGATGGAAAGAAGTAACTAAGCATAAAGAGACGAATTGGGACAGAAATTAGTGTTCATACTGGTTTGTAAAAAACAAGAATGTTCCTGTGAACTGAATGAAGAAAGGATTTTTTTTGGTTTTCACTAGGATACTAGAAGGTATCAGAGAGTGGGTAAGGGTGGTTGTTGAAGGCATTTCTTTCCCTAGTAAAGTTTCTTGAGTTTGAATCCAGTTATCTGCAATTTGGGTGCTTTAAGGGATTTTCCCTTATATATTAATGAGTGATGTGTGGTGGAGAGAAGACAACATGCCTGATGAATAGGTGGGTGCTCTTAGAGGCCGTCCTCGTTAGAAAAGAAAGAAAGAAAAGTTATTAGAAAGTTATCATAAAATTGAAGTGAGTAAACTAAACTAATGTACATATTTATCCAGTTCATTTTAGTTTGAATCATGTGCTCAAATATTCTGTAGCAATTTTTTGGATCGCGATTGAAGATGAAAATAGTTAGAACAATCATGATAATTGACATATGAAAAGATATTCTTGATTAGCTAGAATATATAATCTCATTTGGTGGTCATTGGAATCTGTGAACCAAACAACTTTAAAAGTTAGTGTCTTGACATTCTTGTTTTTTGGAATGATAATTCATCTTCATAGTTAATGAGAAAAATTAACATTCTTGCTCCTTTTGTTTTTGGCAGCTGGAGATTTTTTTTATGTTATCTTTTTTTGACATGTATTCTTTGATTAATTTTACAACTATTACATTTTCATTTTGGAGCATACCACTAGCATGTAACATATGTTGATCTATCATTGTCCAAGCCCATTAATCACCAATTCCATAATTGACAAGACCAATAAATAATAAGACCAGCCTTAAACATCGCAAGACAGTATTGCCTCTATTGTTAAAAGCCTAAATCAGGTCGAAATATTAGGCCCCAAACAATTTGAGAGTGGTGCATTCTCAGTGACTGACCGAGCCCCCAACTGATTGTCGTCCCTACATATGAGACTATTGTGTTCCTGCTCAAGTAGGGATCCTGTCTTATCTTAGAACCAGGCTTGCCTTTAAGCTGACCTGACCCTTTTCTAGTGGAAGCTTGCTGGATAGGTGTCTTTTATCTCTTGGAAGAGTTCTGGAGAGCAATGGCGCCTATAAAAGGTTGGTTTGTTATCAATGATTGTATGATATAGAAACTACTCTGTGGTTATTGGGTTACAGGGGTATTTCGGTATTATGCAGTTTTAGCACCGAACTAGATAAGAGCTATGTAAGGGTATGAGGTAAAGGAAGAACATTGTTCAACTCCCATAAAAAGATAAAAAGTTGCTTGAGTGACCAAATACACCAAATTGTTTGAGTAAAACAACTAGGACTGCCCCATACATGTTATTGTCAATAGATAATAGTTATCTGAGCAAATGGGTGGCAATTTAAGGCCAGAGAGTCCAGTGTGGCCTCTTCAAGTTAAGACGGGTATAACCGTCATTTGCTGAGGTTAGTGCGATAACCACTTTTATTCTAAGAGGCATATTATGTATAGTTGAGTGCCTTTTTCTTCTATCGGACATTGCTAGGATTATTTGCCCAAGTTGGCCCTCCAATATGTCAGACATGGAAAATTGTTTATGTCATGCTTAGAGCAGACAGATTGTGTTATGCTTTTCTATAGAGAGAGGGGTTGAACGATGGATTTCTGAGCTTCTTCTTTCTGTGGTCACCTCTTTTCTATTTGGGCCTTTGGAGGGCCTCCCCTCTCGTCTTAGAATATTCTTGCTTTCTAGAAGCAAAGTATCCAATGGGGCTTGATACCCATGACTTGTTCAGAGCTGAGGTAAATTTTGTAGCCTGTATATTTAATTTTTGTCGTTGTTCACTTTATCCCATGTCTTCATGCAATCATTATCTAGTGTGATTTTGGTCAATTTTGACAGTTTAAGCTTCTGCATAGCACTAGTTTTTAGAGTTATGTTACTGTAGATGTAGAAACCAAACGCATTTTTCCTTGCAACTTGTTACATTATATTTCACTTCCTTCACCAAATGTTAGATCATATGCTTATTTTGAAATTTGGACATCAGTATATGGTTATTACTCAATATATATGGTTGCTAGTATATTTCTAGCATGAATTGAGATAAACTTTATTCGCTTTGCTTTTTTTCCTATATATGACCAGGAAATGGTTCTAAGTTTCAAACTAAGACAGGTGGTGGATCAAATGGAGTTTCAGCCTTACCCATTGTGCAGAATTCAGGAACACAGGGCAGGCCAGCTACCAGTGGTTCTTCAAGGGAGCAAACTGATGATGAGGACCTTGAAGGAGAAACTGAAATGACTGATAACATGGACCCTGCGGATGCAAAACGTGTAAGGAGGTAAATGTGACATTTAGTGATTGAGCTAATAATATTTTCTCCCTTTTATCGTTAAGGTTCTGGGAGACTTGCTATTCATTGCTTTCTTTTCAATAGATTTGAAAATGGTTCCTTACTGCACTTATTAGACTGAAAAGAATTTTTATACTCTGGTTATAAAATCTCCTAATAGGCTAATGCATTATATCATATATTGTTTCTTTGATTTTGACTAGAGTTGACAATGGAGCCAATAATACGATCCAAATCTGATCGACATTTTTGGGTTTGAACCCATGAAATATATCTCATAGGTTATGGTTTTGGATATGAATCCTGGAAATAGATCCACATTCTTAATAAAAATCTATGATGAATTCTTAACAATCCATATTCAGTACTCAATAAGTATTTATATGGATTAATCAAGGATTTAGATATTGGGGAAATATCGAACAACCAAAATCCATATCAGATTGCGAATATTGGGGATATGTAATAAATACCAGAGTGTTGTATTGAATAATGTGCAATGTTCTTAAACCTAGTTATCTTTTTCCCCCCGAAACACATGTACAAAAGTTTTACTTGCTCATTTTTAAACATGACCGATGTTGCAAAATATTAGTAAAAAAGTTCTTAAACCTAGTTATCTTTTCCCCCCCGAAACACATGTACAAAAGTTTTACTTGCTCATTTTTAAACATGATCGATGTTGCAAAATATTAGTAAAAAGTAACATAATAAGTGAGAAAAACTTGTAAATTTCTATTTCCTTATTAGTAGAAGTTGATAGCGAAAATGTCATCCTTGGCCAATTCCTTCTGTTAGAACTTGATAGTTTCTTACCTCATGCTACGCAACGATTCATTCTTTTTTCAGTGTAACTTTAATCATCTGGTGCTAACTGAATTAGATGTAAATACATTTATCTTACTAAATTCTAACTTTGATCAATTTAATAATTAACTTTAGCTTTTCTTTCGCTGTCGGAGAAATGAAACATAAATATCCAATCTTCTGGATGGTAACTACTCAATTCTCATATATGAAAGCTATATTGAATCTTTAAACAAGTCTTCTCTCACATGAAAAAACTTGCAATCTTTGGGATGGCAGAAATATTCAACATTAAATAAACTGAAGTCATGATCCAATGACTTGGTTGTTTTGGATCTTCAAACAAATTCAAGAATTTTTAGCGGGTTCACATCCTCAAGTGGATCCTACAAATTTATATTTATAATTGGACCTTGAAGGAGCCAATCTGAATTCAATCCATTATCACCCCCTAACTGGATGCCAATGCAAATGTTGCGAATCAGTAAGTTTGTCTGGTCAGGCAGGTATTAGCTTTGTGGAAAGTATTTTTTGTAAGCAAGCATAAAGCTATCAACATGCTCCTATGCTAGCCAAAATATTCATTGGTCGTATTAGTTAATTGATTACTTCTTAGTCACTTTCACATTGTTCTCTCAGTTTTCTCCTTGCTAATCAAAATTTCAAATTCATTTACTGTCAGTTCTAATATTCTAAGATAAATTCTAGATATAGAAACATTATGCTTCAAACTCTTTTTCTGTTGCAAATGATCATATTCTATTCCTTTATTTGAAACTCCATTTGACTAGAAAAATCAACAAAAAAAAGTCTGTTTTTCAAACTTCTTCCCTGCTTAAAGTTGTCCTTGACATTTTTATGTTATTCAAAAGAAGTTGAAGTCATTTGAATATTTTACACTGCGTTTGTTAAGTTTCTATTTCTAGATGTGCTTAATCATATATCTTTGTAAGAAATCCATTTATCCATTAGACAAGCTGAAACCTGTGTTGCACGGAAATGGGTGCGCGTGTGGACAAGGATACATACACAGGACACGTCAAATTTGTGAAAGACGGGACAGGGGGACATAGATATGTGTGCCCGCGCGCGTGTGCATATGTGAGGGATATTTACATTAGATCAAATATTGATATAAAATACCTATAACATTTTGTATGTTTGTTTTATTATCTATAACAATTAAGAATCAGATTAAATCAAAATAAGAAATAAGGTTTTACAACAAAAAATCAGTTTTGATCGCATGGGATGCAATGGGTATTTTTCAAATTGTTAGGTAATGAGTTTCATTTTTCGGTTTCAAAAAACCTATTGGTTTTGAGCTCGAAATACCAAAAAAAACTAGTTTAGAGTTATACGTAATGGGGAAACCAGGTTTTGCTTTGAATTTTGAACCATAGTCTCCATCGCGTGTCCATGACGAATCTGTGTCCGACGTGGGTACAGCACCCAAATCGAAGTGTCCTTGTAACCCAGGCTTAAACAAGCTAAATTAGACATTGACATGTGCATATGTAAAAATAAACAAACAATCAACTTATACAAATTAACGTTAGTATAATTTTTTCTTGCATTTATATCACTTTCTAGTTCTGTTTCCCATCTATCTTTTTAATACATTTTATACTAAAACTAGCATCCTGGGTTTTCAACCATTTTATACTTCAACTAGCATCCTGGGTTTTCATCCTCAGATATACGAGGCCTTGCTACTGCCATGGGGCTGAATGAGGCTCAGAGGAACCAATTAACAATTCATTGAACTTCATTTGAGTTTATTCTCATTCTTCCATGTTTAAATGAGCGGGCATTTTTTTGTTTATGAAGCAAAAATTGGAAAATTGCAACATAAATATCAATGTGTGTCAAAAAGCAGAAGAATAGGAAAATATTTTGAAGCTTTTAAAGATCATTAAAACATGAAACATTTTGCTTCCATGAGCATAAGGAAAGTCCAGTTAAATATGACAGGCAACTAAAACTTTTTCCAAGTGACTAGGGATGTTATGTAGGTTAGGTTGAACCTAAACCCGCCTACGTGTACTTTTTGCTTGAGTTTAGTTCGTTTTTACCTCACCCAGTTAGCATTTTATTATTCCAAATAGCTTAACACTTGATAAGGTGAACTGTAGTATTCTGATCTTCCATTACACCCTTCCGCAGAACTTATAAATCTTCTAGTAATTACAAGGGGCACTAAAGCATCTCTAAGTTTACATGCCATTATAAAAGATAGAAAATATGCATTGTCGAGGCTTTAGAAATGCGCCCAACCTTGCATCCTGAGGGATTACCTTTATATTGGGTGTTACATGAACTTAGAAAAAGTGATTGACCTCTTTTAGAGTGCAAAAGAGAAATCTCCTGATAAGATGCTTCCTCTAGATAGCAAGTGGATATTCATTGATTTTGGCTTTTGTGAACCCGTGAAGGTGGGGACCATGTGATTAGTTCAGCGGACAAAGTGAAAGGCCTTGGTTGGTTTTGTCCAGCGGACAAAGTGAAAGGCCCACCATGTGCTTGTGAAACCGTGTGTGAGGCTAAGCTCTTGGATTCCGCGTGAAGAGCTCACAAGACCAGCGGTTTTGGATGTTTGTTTTCAGGTCCACCCGAAAAAAACACAACATATGTCTATAAATACCCTAACCTAGGGTTTCGTGCCTGAGTGCAATTGGAGGCGTGTGTGAGCAAAAGAAGAGAGCGGCTGTGAGAGGCAGAGGATCGGACCTTGAGGTGTAGCGGCTGATTTGTGCAATTGAGAGAAAGTGCAGTCCCTTTTTTGTTCCCTTTGAGAGAGTATTTGTAGAGGGATCTGAGAGTTTGTGAGAGGGTTTTATTTGTGAGAGTGTAAACCCCAATTGTATCTCTCCCTCTAATAGTAGATCCCCCCTCCTTGCCCCGTGGACGTAGGCTATTTGCCGAACCACGTAAAAACTTGTGTTCTTGTCGTGATTTGTAATAGCTTGTAGGTTCCCTCGACGCGCAGTCCTAGAGCTGACGAGAGGAAGAGCTGATATCTCACTTTGATGAGATATCTGGCTTTTTGATTCTTGTTTCCTTTGAGAAACGAGAATTTCTTATCGATCTAATCTCTCTTGTTGTGCTGTCGAAGTGCTGCCGAAATTTCCGCTGCGCACAACAAGTGGTATCAGAGATCCGGGTTGGATTTGGGGCTTGTTCGAAGGATTCTCTGAAGAATTCCTAGTTGAAGAATTAGATCGATAACATGGGAGAAACAAGCACATCGGGATCGATCCTTTCGAAGGCGATACAGAGTCTGAGCATCAATAATACAAAAATTGATGTTCCAAAGTTCGACGACAAGATCAATTTCGGTTTGTGGAGGTGTTAGGTGATGGACGCCTTGGATGCATAAAATTTGGAGGAGACTCTTGAGTTACAAGAGAAACCCGCTGATATGGAAGACAAGGTTTGGAAGAAAATGAATAGTAGGGCTTGTGGAGTTATTCGGTCATGCTTGACGCCGGATCTTATTTATGACGTAATGAATGAGACGTCGGTGAAAAGAATGTGGGAAACACTCAATGAGAAGTATCTGACGAAGAACATTGAGAATCGGCTTTACTTGAAGAAGAGGTTTTACCAATTCAAGATGAAGAGGGGAGTTTCTGTTCGGGAGCATGTTAACAACTTCACGAAGCTAATTTCGGATATGGCCAATGTAGATATCATGGTTGAGGATGAAGACAAGGCGATGCTACTATTGTGTTCGTTGCCGGAGGATGATTTTGGAACGTTTGTTCTCACTATGATAAATGGAAGAACTACGGTTAGCTACAAGGAGGTGACCTCAGCTTTGATGAATTATGAGTTGAGGAAGAGTGATGGCGAACCCTCCGAGAAGGCATCGGGAGATGCATTAGCAGTTCGAGGCCGTGGTCCAAACCGTCGTCCAGGTGATCGCTCAAGATCGAAGTCAAGAGGTGGCCATAGAAATATTGGTAGGAATCAATGTCGCTTTTGCAAAGAAGAAGGACATTGGAAGAACGACTGTCCAAAGTTAAAAGATAAAGCCGGGAAGAATAAAGGGAAAGCTGTACAAGCTTCGGAAGTGAATGTTATCAAGGCTAGTGACGACAATTCAGATACGGATTCTTCGGGCTATTCTTGCTCTGCATTACCGTCAGTTTGTTACGCTGACTCTACGGAGTGGATGATGGATTCTGGTGCTACATACCATATTTGCCCTAGGAGGGATTGGTTCACCAGCTTTGAGGAGTTAGAAAGAGGGGATGTCGTGCTCATGGGTAATGATCACGTATGCCCTATTGGTGGTATTGGTACAGTACGTATCCGAATGTGTGACGGGGTGACTCGGGAGCTGAAAGAAGTGAGATTCGTTCCTCAATTGACGAAAAATATCATTTCGCTTGGAACTTTAGAGGCAGCTGGTTATAAGGTGATCTTGGAGAATGCGTCTCTGAAG
Organism: Asparagus kiusianus; assembly: GCA_022839385.1. Lineage (NCBI taxonomy): Eukaryota > Viridiplantae > Streptophyta > Magnoliopsida > Asparagales > Asparagaceae > Asparagus > Asparagus kiusianus. The sequence continues at coordinate 410,329 of BQKN01067341.1, forward strand.
GTCACAAAGGGGTCCATGATGGTGATGCGAGGTGTTAGGGAAAACAATCTATACTACTTGAAGGGCAAGACAGTAACAGGGGGTCTGGCAGCTTCGATTACCACAGAGGAAGATACTACCAACTTATGGCACATGAGATTGGGACACACTGGTGATAAGTCCCTGCAGGTATTAGCGAAGCAGAGACTATTGAAGGGTGCAAAGACCTGTAAGATGGAGCTGTGTGAACATTGCATACTTGGGAAGAAGACAAGAGTGAAATTCGGCACCGCTATTCACAATACCCAAGGTATTTTGGACTACATTCACACAGACGTTTAGGGCCCTTCCAAGCACACATCACTTGGTGGGGCCAATTATTTTGTCACTTTCATTGATGACTATTCCAGGAGGAATTGGATATACCCGATGAAGCATAAACATCAGATCCTGGATATTTTTATGGAGTGGAAGAAGAAAGTGAAGCTGCAGACAGGTAGAAAGGTAAAGACTCTACGTTCTGATAACGGTGGAGAGTATAAGAGTGATCCGTTTCTGCAGTTTTGCCGAGATCACGGCATTAGGCGACACTTCACAGTACGTGAGACACCGTAACAGAACGGGGTGGCTGAAAGGTTGAACTGTACCTTGCTGGAGAAGGTACGATGTATGATGACACCGAGTGGATTGTCAAGATCCTTTTGGGCCGAAGCGTTGGTTTATGCGAGCCATCTCGTGAATAGGTTGCCGTGCACTGTGATACATGGGAAGACTCCGTTGGAGCGTTGGTCTGGTTCGGTAGCTAGTGACTATGAGTCGCTTCGGATATTTGGGTGTCCAGCTTATTACCATGTCAATGATGGTAAATTAAATCCGAGGGCGAAGAAAGCAGTCTTTGTGGGATTTAGAGATGGAGTTAAAGGCTTCAAGTTATGGGATCCACAAGACAAGAAGATAGTTATTAGCAGGAATGTCACATTTGACGAGGCGTACATGATGAAGCCTCAAGTTCCTCAGCAGGTGGAGGAAGACCAGATTCAGGAGATATCGCAGCAGGTGGAGGATGATGTGACTCCATCCACTCCAGATAACATTGTATCCATTGAGGCTCCTACAGATGTGACATTGGAAGGAGATGAGATGACAGCCGGGCACTTAGAGGATACAGTGGATGTTGGGACTCAGGAACAGGGTCATGTTCAGGAGTCCATTGCAGCTAATAGACCAAGAAGAAACATTCGTCGGCCAGCTAGATATGATGATGTCATGGTTGCATATGCTTTATTAGCAGAAATCGTTAATGATTTGATTCCTTCTACATTCAAGGAAGCAGAGTCAAGCTCTGATTCGATTAGGTGGAAGGAAGCCATAGAGGAGGAGATGCAGTCTCTTCATAAGAACGACACTTGGGAACTTGCAAAACTACCGAAAGGTAAGAAGGCTATTGGATGCAAGTGGGTATATGCAAAGAAAGAGGGATCTTCTATTGGGGAAATTAGATTCAAAGCCAGATTGGTTGCCAAGGGATATGCACAGCTAGAGGGCGTTGATTACAACGAGGGTTTTTCACCTGTTGTGAAGCATTCGTCGATTCGTATTTTATTGGCATTGGTGGCACAGCTGGATTTGGATTTGGTCCAAATGGATGTGAAAACAGCCTTTTTACATGGAGATTTAGAAGAGGAGATCTACATGACACAACCTATGGGGTTCAAAGTTGCAGGAAAGGAAGAATTGATATGCAAGCTGAAGAAGTCTCTTTACGGATTGAAGCAATCGCCACGACAATGGTACAAGAGATTCGACGGCTTTATGATTGGCCGAGGGTACACGAGGAGCCCATATGACCCGTGTGTTTACATGCACAAGCTACAGAATGGTGAGTATATCTATTTGTTGTTATATGTTGACGATATGCTCATAGCTTCCAGGAATACTTCAGCTATTAGAAAGTTGAAAAAGGAGCTGTCATCGGAATTTGAGATGAAGGATCTTGGAGAAGCAAAGAAGATATTGGGTATGGAGATCGAGAGAGACAGGGTGAAGGGGAGGTTGAAGTTGACACAGAGGAGTTACTTGCAGAAGATGCTGAAGAAATTCAGTTATGATGGCAATGCCAAGGCGGTGAGTACTCCATTAGCTCCCCACTTTAAGCTATCAGCTAAGATGTCACCTGTTTCAGTTGAGGACCGTGAATACATGTCCAAAGTTTCATATGCCAATGCAGTGGGTAGCTTGATGTATGCGATGGTGTGTACAAGGCCAGATTTGTCACAGGCCGTGAGCATGGTATCCAGGTACATGCACGACCCCGGAAAGGGTCATTGGGAGGCCGTGAAGTGGATTCTACGGTATATCAAAGGAACCGTGGATGTTGGTTTGGTATTTCAGAAGAATGAGAAGAACGGGCAGGATTGTATTGGTTACGTGGATTCTGATTATGCGGGTGATCTGGACAAGCGCCGGTCTACTAGCGGATATGTGTTTACACTAGCAGGAGCACCGGTGTGTTGGAGATGCACACTTCAGTCTACAGTGGCTCTCTCCACTACGGAGGCAGAGTATATGACGTTGACTGAAGCTGTGAAGGAGGCTTTGTGGTTGCAGGGATTGTTGGAGAACTTGGGGATTGCACAGGAGACCCTTCGGGTATATTGTGATAGCATGTCAGCTATCTATTTGGCGAAGAACCAGGTTTATCATGCACGCACGAAGCACATCGATGTCAGATTCCATTTTGTTCGTGACGTTTTGGATGAAGGAGACATCATATTGGAGAAGGTCCACACGAAGGACAACCCTGCGGATATGTTGACCAAAGTTGTTTCAGGTGTCAAGTTTGGTCATTATTTGGAACTTTTGAACATTCTTCGGTGTTGAGGCCTTTCGAGGCCATTTGGATGAACTACGTTCGGCTTGATTCCTTGGGCAAGAGGATACGTAGGCAGTCTTTCAGATGCAGTCGGTTTTGGATTAGTTGATGGGGGTGAGATTGTTTGGACTCTCGTTCGGGTCCTCGACTTGTTGTGAATTCAGTTCATACTGGACACAACAAGTGGAACATTCGGTTGCTTTGGTGTCGGCTCAGTTTTGCGAAAACTTCACCGATGTGGAGAATTGTGAACCCGTGAAGGTGGGGACCATGTGATTAGTTCAGCGGACAAAGTGAAAGGCCTTGGTTGGTTTTGTCCAGCGGACAAAGTGAAAGGCCCACCCATGTGCTTGTGAAACCGTGTGTGAGGCTAAGCTCTTGGATTCCGCGTGAAGAGCTCACAAGACCAGCGGTTTTGGATGTTTGTTTTCAGGTCCACCCGAAAAAAACACAACATATGTCTATAAATACCCTAACCTAGGGTTTCGTGCCTGAGTGCAATTGGAGGCGTGTGTGAGCAAAAGAAGTGAGCGGCTGTGAGAGGCAGAGGACCGGATCTTGAGGTGTAGCGGCTGATTTGTGCAATTAAGAGAAAGTGCAGTCCCTTTTTTGTTCCCTTTGAGAGAGTATTTGTAGAGGGATCTGAGAGTTTGTGAGAGAGTTTTATTTGTGAGAGTGTAAACCCCAATTGTATCTCTCTCTCTAATAGTAGATCTCCCCCTCCTTGTCCCGTGGACGTAGGCTATTTGCCGAACCACGTAAAAACTTGTGTTCTTGTCGTGATTTGTAATAGCTTGTAGGTTCCCTCGACGCGCAGTCCTAGAGCTGACGAGAGGAAGAGCTGATATCTCACTTTGATGAGATATCTGGCTTTTTGATTCTTGTTTCCTTTGAGAAACGAGAATTTCTTATCGATCTAATCTCTCTTGTTGTGCTGCCGAAGTGCTGCCGAAATTTCCGCTACGCACAACAGCTTTTGAGTCATAACTCGTCCAACCTGCCCAAAAAGATCCCTTATATGGGCTTTTGCCCAAAGTTCTGCATCCCAGTGCAAAAAGTGGGGGGTTTGGTTTTCCCTCTTGGGAAAACCAAAAGAAATCAAGTGCGTATGAATCCAAACCAAACTGATTTTCTTTTGTTGATTAGTTCTGCTTTAAAAAAACTGTTAGGCACATATATTCTGATGTACATATGCTCGTACTTTATATTTTTATTGATGTACATATGCGTATAATCGATAGATACTACATTGATTGATACAATATTACCCTTCTATTATTTGTTAAAATTACCACATTAAAGCATATATTAGGTGACTATGGTATTATGGATCTTTTTTCTCCCAACAGGATGCTCTCAAATCGAGAGTCAGCAAGACGCTCTCGAAGGAGAAAGCAAGCACATTTAAGTGAACTTGAGGCACAGGTCTGACCTTGTGGTGACCATTGATATTGAGATGGATGAATTATATCTTACTGAATGTCCTTAAATTCCATTTGATGCAAGGTGTCACAACTAAGAGTGGAGAACTCAGCTTTGTTGAAGCGCCTTACTGACATAAACCAGAAATACAATGAAGCTTCTGTAGACAATAGGATACTGAAAGCAGATGTCGAGACTTTGAGGGCTAAGGTAAGTTGTTATGTTACCTAGGCGAGCATGTAAATTTTAACGCTGCAGTGTAAAAATGAGATATCATGGTTAATATCTGCATCTGTTTCCTTAGATGATGAAAGTGTTTTCCTGTGTATATATACTACGGTGTATTAAACAACTGGTATTGTTATTTCCCAAGGCCGGGCTGGAGAAATCATGGAATTATGAGATGATTTCACATAATTTTTTAACCCTTTGAAAGTCATTTACCACTTATTTACTTCAATATATTTTAAACGCCCTTTTATCCTTGTTCATGTGTACTGATGGTTGTCTTACTTGAATATATTCTGCTTTCATTTACAGTTTTTATTTTACAAAAATCTGCAAGTCATTGGATTTTTTTTTCTATTTTATTTGTGACTCTATATCTTTACATTTTGCCTTGTTAATTTTCAAATTATAACTCTTCCTTAACATCCTAGATTTTGACTGGACATCCTTACAAACCGTTAACAAGCAGAATTGTTTCACCACTTCTTTCGTCACGCTTTTTTGTTGTTGTACGACCAATTTCTGGGCATCCTCCCTTTTCATGATTTTGCCATCTCTAACCATATAGCTCTCTTGGTATTGCGAATACACAAAGAAAAGTTATATACAGCTAGTTATAATTAGGACATGTTGTTAATTTTTAGATCAAAACATTGATTTGCTGCATCATGCTCCCTTCCATGAATTTGCATTTCCAACTACAGGGCAATCCTCACAGATAGTTAATTTGGACAATCTAATATCTTCATTGTTCAGGTCAAGATGGCAGAGGATGGTGTAAAGAGAGTAACCGGTGCCAGTCCAATGTTTCCAACAATGTCCGACATGTCCTCCATCAGCATTCCCTTTTCCGGGAGCCCATCTGATGCAACTTCTGACGCTGCTGTGCCCATCCAGGATGACCCGAACCTCTTCTTCCAGGCCCCACCACCCAATGACCGGAGAACGAACTCCGGCCTCCCTGAGCTCACCTCCTCTGCTCCTCCACCCATTGATGGTAGTATCAATGGTTCTATGCCTGGAGGAAAGATGGGTCGAACTGCGTCCATGCAGCGGGTGGCGAGCTTGGAGCACCTCCAGAAGAGGATCTGTGGAACCCCAGGCTCGTGGGGGTCCGGTCAGTGGGATTCTGCTGGGTGGGACCCGGAAACCTCCGGCAACAAGAAACATAACCAGGTATGAAGATGTATTTATGCTAGCTATTGTTGCATTGGAGCGTAAAATTAATCCCTATCTCCATTGTTATCTATTATGGATGCTGTATGTGCTGCAACCTCTTGTTTGTCTAGCGTGTCTATGATGTGCTTTTGTGTCATGAGTCTTATGTATGGGTGCTATACAGAGTTTACATGTATTCGTCTCCCATGGCATTTTTGCCCATTTCAATGTAAATGAAGATTAGAAATGCAATGCATTAGTTTATGGACTTTGCTCAATTTTCTTGTTCCTTGAAGGGATACTCTCAACAGTTGTAGATCCACCAATACGTACTTCCCCCCCTTGTTAATTTAATCAAGTGGAAGTTACGCAGCAGTGGCAATCAAATTACGCTCCGCTAATTGAGGGACCTAACAAAGGCATCTGAAACCAACGGTACTTGCTTGTAGCATAGACTATGGCATCTCTGGTCGCCAAAGGATATACCATGATTTGTTGGTCAACCTTCTTGCTTTATTATTTTCCCCTTCCCAACTTTTAGATAACGCACGTAAAGTCTCACCGTCCTTTTTAATGAAGCTTTAAGTTGGGATTGAATGAGGTGTGTGACATTTACATGTAAGCTCAATAGTGCATGTGCCCATATGTATTGTTGCCTTCTTGTCTGCTTTGCCCTGCTTTCGCGTTCGTAGTTTTAGCAATATCGGGATAAGAGTTTTGACTTGTAAGGACAAAAAACAATCAATTATAACTTTAATTAAAAAACCCCTTTTGACTACAAGAGTTGAGACTGCATCTCACTTATATCGGACCAACCTATATTAAACCATGTTAAGCGATAAGCTGACTCAGAACGGGCTTAAACTGTAAAGCAATCTACTCTGAAGTCAATGGAGTAAGTAAAAGAGTAAAACGTTTCAACCTCCAACGTCTGATAGTTACCTACTTGATGGATTGTGTTCGTTTCCTTACGCTTGTGTCAATTTTCATAAATCGAGGAACTTTCATCGCTGTGATCAATTAAGAGATTGTAAAAGACTCTCATTAATCAAAACCAAATTCATCTGAGAGTGGATCTATGATTACAGTTTTGCCTTTGCTTGCCCTGAAAAAGTCCAGTCAAGTGATCAAAAGGACTGATTGTGAGATTTATGTGTTATTGTTGTGCGCTTTTGGTGAACGTGACCAGTGACTGATCAGGCATTTAGGCCTGTTTCTCTCAAGAAAATGGATATGAGATTTCTCGACAAGGGCATCTTTGATTCCACTATTTTCTTCGAGGCTCTGTGATTGGATGGAAGCTTCCAGGCAACGAAAAATAATGCGGGCAAGGATGGGTTCTCTGCATATAATCATGTTGAGACTTTGTCTTTGCTGTTGTGATCTTGTAGAACTCAAAAGGCTTATTTTGTTGTGTCCCCGTTATTTTGTTCGCTTTTGTGATCTGGTAGAGCTCGAGGCTTATTTTGTTGTCCCTCTCTTATTAGAGTTACTGAAGAGATTGTGTGAGGGAAGTAGTAGGGATTTAGATCCTCTCTTATAAGAATCACAATCGCGTGCGTTACAAAGTTAATGAAGATGATCTGAATACATTGAGTAGAGGAAGATAACAAGACAATAACTGCTAACAAACCAAGTAAAAAAACTGCCTACGCATCGATGAAATCAAGGCTTTGAAAACTTTGCTTGAACAGAAACCCAATTTTTTTTTAAAAAAAAAAAAACAGAACTGAACATGATCAAACCCACAAAATAACTTCAGTATACATCAGTTCTCTCCTCTTGATAAGTACCAAGTTGAGCAAATCTTTTCATTCTTCTCACCATGGCACCCTTAATAATCAAAACTAAGTCATCATCAGCGACACAAAAATTCAAAAGGAAAAACACCCCCTCTCTTCACAACCAACCCCCCCACCCACAAAAAACCCCATATAATCAAATCCTAATCCCCTATCTACACAACAACAAATTAAACACTAATCATAGTGGTAATCAACAGTCATGAGCCCCCCTTGCCGTGCCAAGCAAAAACAACCTCCCCCAACTCCTCCCAACAAATCCCCTCCCCATCCTTCACCTCCACCATCAAAACCTCCGGCGCCACCTCCGAAACCTCGACGGAGAACACCTTCCCCCATTTCCCCCTCCCGAAGACACTCGCCCCCTTCTTCCTCTCGATCACGTACCCGAACTTCCTCCCGATCTCCTCCACCTTCTCAATTATCCTCTCTACGTTGGCCGTCGACGCGAACCTCATCTCCTTCCTCCTCCCTTCGTCGAACAACCCCGACAAGTCCAGCCCCGACGACATCGATATTATATCAAACGCGTTCATCGAAGGCAGCGAAGCAGCCGGGGGATCGAACGTGTCTTCCTGCTCCTCAGTCGCGGGCGGCGGCGCCGGAGGCAGATACGACAGCAGGTTAAGGCGCTCATCCAGGCTATAGGCTCTCCTAATCCAAGGCATGCCCATCAACCCCTCGATAGTAATCCTCGTGTCCGGGTTCGGATCCAGGAGCTTATCGATGACCCGCTTGGCCGACGGCGAGAACCAATCCGGGATCTTATAAGCCCGGAGCTGGATGCTTTTGTACATGGACGGTATGTTAGAGTCATTGAAAGGTAGGAATCCAGCGAGGAGCACGTAGAGTATGACCCCGCAAGACCAGGCGTCGGCCTTGGCGCCGTCGTAGCCCTTTCGCCGGAGAACCTCGGGCGCCGTGTAAGCCGGGGTCCCGCACGCCGTGTGAAGAAGCCCGTCGAGACGAAGCTGGTCCGGGAGCGCCGAGAGCCCAAAATCCGAGAGCTTCAGGTTGCCGTCGCGATCGAGGAGCAGATTCTCGGGCTTCACGTCGCGGTGGGACACGCCGCGAGCGTGGCAGAAGCGGAGCGCGGAGATCAGCTGCTGGAAGTATCGGCGAGCCGCGGGCTCGGGTAGGCGGCCGCGGCGAGCGAGGCGGGAGAAGAGCTCGCCGCCTTTGGCGTGCTCCATGACGAGGTAGATCTTGGACTTGGTGGCCATGACTTCGTGGAGCTTGAGGATGTTGGGGTGGTCGGCGAGCCGGCGCATTGCCGAGACCTCTCGGAGGATCAGAGGGGCGGCGCCGGAGCTTACGAGGTTCGGCTTGTCGAGGACCTTGACGGCGACAGGTGATGAGTCGGAGACGGAGCGAGCGAAGTAGACTTTGGCGAAGGTGCCGCGGCCCAGGAGACGGCCCAACTCGTACTTGCCGAGGAGGAGGCCCGGCCGTATTTCGTCTCGTTTCTTGATGCTCATGTCTCCCCTGTTTTTATTTTTTTATTTTTTTATTTTTTTGTTTACAGATGGGAAGAAGGGGTTTGTTATGTGATGGGTTTATATACGGGAAGGGGAGGAGATGCTGATTAATTATTTAATTGGGTAGGGTGTTATTTGCTGTTGTGATATTTATTAAGTTATAATGAGAGGGGTAGATAGTTTATAGCTGGGACGAGATGAATATTTTATTTCGAGATTAACCTTTTTGAATGTCGTTATTTATTTTATTACATCCAGTAGAAATTGTTGCTAGTTTGTTAACCGAAGATATCAATAAATAGATTTATAGTTGGAATCTAAGTATAACACTAGTGTGAACACCAAAGCACGGCATATTTTTTTTTGCTACAGTAATCTCGGTTTTAATTGCTACAATAATTTTTTTGATTTGCTACGGTGTCTCGCCTTTGTCACAGTATTCTCGTGTGCTATAGTAATATTTTTTTCAAAAAAAATCACAGTGTCTATTATCATGTTTGTTACAGTAATAATGCTACAGTAAATATTACTATAGCATTTTACTGTGATATGAATAGTAAACTTTGGTTCTCCTATTATTTGTATATAGAGGAGTAGAGACCATTATTCCCTCTGTTTAGTCATGTGTAGTTGGAGCGTATTTTTACTAACATTGACGATCGCGGGAGATTTGTTACAAAATATTTGCCCTCTTCGAGTAAGAATTTGGATTCTCTAGGTATCTTGTTAAGGAACCTCTCTGTGAACAGCAAAGAATAATTTCATCTCAGTTGCAAACCTCTCTGTGAATAGCTAACAACAATTTCATTTACACATCACTTTTTAGATCACAACCAAAATATTATTATTTATTCTTTATTATTTCTTTCAATTTAACACACACTGCATTCTTTCTCACTTTTTTTTACGTAAAGAGAAATAGTAGTTTATTAAATAGTACGCAATTTGATTAAAGCTACGTTCTTCACTATCTATTAATAACAGAGGCTATGAAAGAAGGTTGCTATCATCTATATAGTCTAATCACAGTGATATGTTTTTGAAATTGATCAATTATGAATAAATCAATGCACATGACCAAATACACAGGGCCCACCACCCGAACATGTTCTAATTTAGGATGCTCCGTATCTCATTTTCGGTCAAAAAATATACCATATCAAGATAAACATAAGTCCCTGGCGTGGGCTACATTAGCCTATAAAGTTTATGGGTCTATTTTGGTTGTGTTTGGGTTGACCCCACCTTTACTTGATCCTCTTCATTGTTAATAATGTAACTAAACTTCATTTGCTTGTGAGCATGAATTAATAAGCTAAGAAGGACTAATACAATAGACACTTGATACATAATTCATCTAGTGGGCTGGCGGGGTTTTATTTATATGCCAACTAAGAAACTTGGAATTATGTAAAGTAAAGTCTTAATTTAATACACTAAGGCTTTTGTTATGGTCATTCACCGCACCAGAAAAGGAGTATCGGAAGAATACCCGCATAAGCCCAAGCGAACAATGGTCCGAATCAACTTTAGAGGCTCAAAAGCACAGTCAGAGCCAGGTCCCTCGACTAGACGAGCAGACAAGCCTTATTCCGACCGACAGGTCATATGGCCGACTCGAAGAACGGGATCAGTCGTTCCCTCGCAATTAAGACGACTCCTAGAGCAGACGACTCGATTACGCACCCGACCCGAAGTCCACTCGACTATCGGGTCGCCAAATCATAACGATGGCTCACGGATCAACCCGCCTTGACTAAAGGGATAAGATCCGATCGGGATCACTCCAAATGTCACTAAAGCTACAGCATTGACCAGTCCCATCAAGATATACGCTCTAACAAGGATCTCCGGCACAAGCCGCTTATTCGGTTTACAAGTCATTTCCCCGAAGATCGCCATAATGCTTTCCTGTGCACGAGTGACTTCTCCTCCAATCGCCAGCCGCCACCTGGAGAAAGAAGGACGGCCACACAGCCGACCTACCCTACACCCTGCCTACTCTGACAAAACTAGAGCACTGAGAAGACTTCTCTCCCTGGCACAGAGTGACTTCCCTCCCAGTCGCCTGCCGACACCTGGAGGAAGAAAGATGACTCAGCAGCCTGCCTGTCCACCTTTAAAACCGCCTCCTGTGCATAGTCAAGAAAGGCCAAGGGTCAAACCCCTAGAGGCAAGTGGGCTATAAAGGGAGGTAAGAAAGGTAAGGCCAAAAAGAGAAAGAGGTTGGAAAAACTTCTTCTGGCACCTAAGCTTTACTCCCTCTTTTGTATTTTTTTAGTACTTCCAACAACTAAACCCCCGGGCAAGGACCTCAATGGCCCAGGGGCCTCTTAACGAACCCTCCCCAAGTTCATCAACTGACTTGACCGTCGGAGGTACCACGGGGAAACTAGCCCCGTATTCCTGCGATTCTTGCATGTGCAGGCTATCAGTCCACCCCGCGCCCTCAGAATCGGGCATAAAGTCGGAGGAGGAGCCGGCCCCAACATCGATCCTCTCCCTCTTCCCCTTCGTTGCCAGGACAACAGCTGTATCTGACAGCAGGAAACCACCATCGACTGTTTGTTTACGAGCATCAACAGTTTGGTGCCCACCGTGGGGCATGTGGCTTTCTCCTCTGAGAAGAAATGTCCAATTCTAAGTCGGGGCCTGACGTTGTTCATTCTTGAAGAACACCAGAATCGTACCATTCAAGCTAAACAAAGCCTGAAATCGCATCATTCAAGCTAAGGAGGATTAGCCTAGGTCTATGAGGAGCCAATGTGGGTATAGCCCTTGGAGGCTCCAGCAGCTTTCTGGGGAGTATTTGCCAAGTAGAACCCTGAAATCCCTCCTAAGAAAAAACACACCACTATGGTGCTTGTCTGGCTTGAGAATGACGTACAGGCTTCTAATCGCCGCTACAGATGAAAAACCCCACCGCCTGGACAGCCAAGGGGCCTGGGGTTGGATCGCAAACAAAAAACCCCCAGGGGTAATGATCAAATCTAGTATCGCCCGAGCTCTTGTCGGCAATGGCTCCCCCGAACTAGGAGCAGCGATCAAGTCTGTGGCAGGCTATTCGGGCCATCACTACCTTCAAAGGAGAGTCCTTCCTCACCAAGGATGAGATTGCGGGAAAAACTCAAGGGCTTGCCATCTGGTCTTCTCAGGAAGATTAACAGCTCTAGCCCCCAGTCGTTGCTCAGAACCGCCAGAGTTGAAGTAAAACCTGGTGGTCGGAGCATGTGACTTGTACTCTTCCCGCAAGAAGGCTCCTCTATTTATAAGATGGTCCGACCGTCGCTTTTCCCAGAAACCTCAAGAGGAAAAATATGATCCCATCAAATTCTAGGGAACAAAACATCGGCATATGGGATCCTCTCCAACAAGAAACCTCCATCACAAAAGTTGCCTAGGCCCCCTCCGTCGAGCAACATCTTCCAAAAAGCTCAAACAACGGAATATCGGGCCTGACAGAGCAACCAATGTGAACAAGCAACATCTGTCGAAAATCACCATGTCTACCGTCGACCTGCAAGGATCTCAGCAAAGCCTCCAAGCAGGTCCTTGGCCGATGAGATGGCAAATATGCCGGCAACTCAACAACGCCTAAAAAGCCAAACGGCTCACCATCAAGAGAAAGAGCAAACCCCGACTCCGGGCGTACCTCGGTTAGGCAACAAAGGCAGCCAATGAAGCCGCAACTCGCTCTTGTCAAGGCAGGGAGGTTCACAAGCGAAAAGAAACAGCCAAGGAAGCTCCGTCTCGACGACTTTGTCCCCGGCCAAAAGCCATCCCCAAGATGCGCACGGACAAGAAACATGGAGTCGGCATCACCCGACGGGATAAATGTGAATGAGTTGTACTCTATCATGTATAAATTCCAATAATCAATGAAAATATCAAAGAGGAAAAGAAAGACATCAAAGACCCAGTCAGCTGGGCACTCGGCTAAGTCGATAAAAAGCCCTTGGTACCTAATCTGGATAAAACCAAGGTGAAACGACTTCTCAGTCGGAAAAAAACCCTTGGCTCTTCCTAAAGAATAAAGTCCAAGGCAAAACGACCCCTCGGTCGGCTACAAGACCTCGGCACCGCCTCAGGATAGGCCCAATGCTCGATGACTTCTCAGTCAACAGTTTTGGCGCCACCTCGGGATAGGTCCAAGGCACAACGACTCCTCAGTCGGAACAAAGCCCTTGGTACCTAATCTGGGTAAAACCAAGACGAAACGACTTCTCAATCGGAATAAAGCCCTTGGTACCTAATCTGGGTAAAACCAAGGCGAAACAACTTCTCAATCAGAACAAAGCCCTTGGTACCTAATCTGGGTAAAACCAGGGCGAAAAGACTTCTCAGTCAGAACAAAGCCCTTGGTACCTCCTCAGGGTAAAACCAAGGCAAAACGACTTCCCAGTCGGTAAAAAGCCCTTGGTGCATAATCTGGGTAAAACCAAGGCAAAACGACTCCTCAGTCAATAAAAAGCCTTTGGTACCTAATCAGGGTAAACCAAGGCAAAACGACTTCCCAGCCGGTAAAAGGTTATTGGTACCTAATCTGGGTAAAACCAAGGTGAAACGACTTCTCAGTTGGAACAAAGCCCTTGGTACCTAATCTGGGTAAAACCAAGGCGAAACGACTTCTCAGTCGGAACAAAGCCCTTGGTACCGCCTCAGGGTAAAACCAAGGCTAAAAGACTTCCCAGTCGGTAAAAAAGTCCTTGGTACCTCCTCAGTATAAAACTAAGGCAAAACGACTCCTCAGTCGATAAAAAGCCCTTGGTACATAATCAGGGTAAAACTAAGGCGAAACGACTTCCCAGTCGGAACAAAGTCCTTAGTACCTCCTCAGTGTAAAACCAAGGCAAAACGACTTCCCAGTCGGTAAAAAGCCCTTGGTACCTCCTCAGGTTAAAACCAAGGCAAAACGACTCCTCAGTCGATAAAAAGCCTTTGGTACCTAATCAGGGTAAAACCAAGGCAAAATGACTTCTCAGTCAGAAAAAAGCCCTTGGTACCTAATCAGGGTAAAACCAAGGCAAAACGACTTCCCAGTCGGAATAAAGCCCTTGGTACCTCCTCAGGGTAAAACCAAGGCAAAACGACTTCTCGGTTGGAAAAAAAGCCCTTGGCTCTTCCTAAAGAATAAACTCCAAGGCAAAACGACCCCTCGGTCGGCTACAAGACCTCGGCGCCACCTTAGGATAGGCCCAATGCTTGACGACTTCTCAGTCAACAGTTTTGGCGCCACCTCAGGATAGGCCCAAGGCACAACGACTCCTCAGTCAGAACAAAGCACTTGGTACCTAATCTGGGTAAAAGCAAGGCGAAATGACTTCTCAGTCAGAACAAAACCCTTGGTACCTTCTCAGGGTAAAACCAAGGCAAAATGACTTCCCAGTCGGTAAAAAGCCCTTGGTACCTCATCAGGGTAAAACCAAGGCAAAACGACCCCTCGGTCGGCTACAAGACCTTGGTACCTCCTCAGGGTAAAACTAAGGCAAAACGACTCCTCAGTCGATAAAAAGCCCTTGGTACCTAATCAAGGCAAAACCAATGCAAAACGACTTCCCAGTCGGAACAAAGCCTTAGTACCTAATCTAGGTAAAACCAAGATGAAATGACTTCTCAGTCGGAACAAAACCCTTGGTACTTCCTCAGGGTAAAACAAAGGCAAAACGACTTCCCGGTCGGTAAAAAGCCCTTGGTACCCCCTCTGGGTAAAACCAAGGCAAAACGACTTCTTAGTCAGTAAAAAACCTTTGGAACCTAATCTGGGTAAAACCAAGGCAAAACGACTTTCCAGTCGGTAAAAAACCCTTGGTACCTAATCTGGGTAAAACCAAGACAAAACAACTTCCCAGTTGGTAAAAAGACTTTGGTACCTCCTCAGGGTAAAACCAAGGTGAAACGACTCCTCGGTCGATAAAAATCCCTTGGTACCTAATCTGGGTAAAACCAAGGCAAAACGACTTCCCGGTCGGTAAAAAGCCCTTGGTACCTAATCTGGGTAAAACCAAGGCAAAACGACTTCTCAGTCGGAACAAAGCCTTGGTACCTAATCTGGGTAAAACCGAGGCAAAACGACCCCTCGGTTGGCTACAAGACCTCGGTGCCACCTCAGGATAGGCCCAATGCTTGACGACTTCTCAGTCAACAGTTTTGGCACCACCTCAGGATAGGCCCAAGGCACAACAACTCCCCAGTCGGAACAAAGCCCTTGGTACCTAATCTGGGTAAAATCAAGGCGAAATGACTTCTCAGTCGGAACAAAGCGACCCCGAGGGATTGACATTGTTATAAGAAAAAGCAGAGTTCAACACATTTAGATCATTTCAGCAACTCTCAAAAGCAAAGGACAAGAAAAACCACTCTCATTCAAAAAGAGTCTTGTACATCTTCTATAAAACAGGGGCCCAACTGGGCTTAAAAAGGAGCAAAAGATAAAGAAAGAGAAAAAGGGAGGGGAGGAGATGACATCTATTCTTATAAAGCTCTCTCTTAGGGCTCAGGGTCGCCGCCCTCAGAATCCCTCTTCATCCTCTTCAAAGGCCTTCTGGAAGAACTCGCCTCCTCCGAGTCGGCACCTCTTCTACAGACCTCCATTGGTGGAGGAAGGACTGTCGCTTCGGAACCAGAGAAGGACAAGGAGGACTCTTTCATCTCGGGGAACTCTCCTCCGACCAAAGCTCTGGACTCCTGAAGATCGAGAAGACCCCGAAGCTTCTCGAGATCTTTGGCCTCAGGGTCGCTAAGAGCCCTTGGCTCCAGTACATTCTCCTGCACCTCGGGCTAACCCGAGCAGGACAATATGTTGTCAGCACCGAACACCCAAGCAAAGAACCTCTTCCATCCTTCGTCAAACTCGGGGAGGTCGGCATCCAAGCGAAAATCGCCTCGATAACAGAAGAAATAGTAGGGGTCCCCCTCAGCGGACCCCACGCTGACCACATGCCCCAACAAGCTAATGCTGGGCACCACCTCTGCCTCGGAACAGACGTCTATAAACGCCATCAAAGTGCAGATGGCATGAGAGTAAAATTGGCAAGGGGAAACCCCTAGAGCTGTAAAAAGTTCAATTACAAAGGGATGCAGTGGTAGGCGCAGTCCACACTGCAAGTGCGCCCAATAAAGAGGCACTCGGTCCTCACCATGCATGTGCACCGGAGTCAAGCTGTCCGGCGCCCCTATGGTCATCGTCGCACGAGAGATGTTGTACCTATCGTGCAACCACGCCGCGTCATCCATAGACATTCTCGATCGAGATAAGAACAGAACCCTAAGCTTCCTCTCACGATCATTTTGAGGAAAGGCTATGATGATAAAGTACCTACGAAGAAAAAATGTTCTTGGGATAGAGTACTCTCCCAATAACGTCGCCGACTATTTATATACCCCCGAAGAAGCAAGCGGGAGAATTCAAAAGGATCAATCCTTGGAGCAACCAATGCAGATGCGCCTCGGGAATCTGAAGCGGATCATTGGAGATGCGAACTGCTGCTCACACCAACCTAGTGGTGAAGCAAAGCACCGCCCGCTCTAACCCCTGACGCCTCGTCTCCTATGAAGAAACAGTTCCCAAAACCGACACCATCAATTCACTAGAGGGTGGCGGTTGAGTGCACTCCACGCCACGTCCCTAAGTCACGATCAGCGTGTTATAAAACCATAAATATTCGAAGCTAACCCACTCTTATTTCACCCAGACCAGACCAAAGTCAGCTCTGACTGAAAGGGGCCAACTGTTATGGTCATTCACCGCACCAGAAAAGGAGTATCGGAAGAATACCTGCATAAGCCCAAGCGAGCAATGGTCCGAATCAACTTTAGAGGCTCAAAAGCACAGTCAAAGACAGGTCCCTCGACTAGACGAGCAGACAAGCCTTATTCCGAGTGACAGGTCATTATGGCCGACTCGAAGAACGGCATCAATCGTTCCCTCACAATTAAGATGACTCCTAGAGAAGACGACTCGATTACGCGCCCGACCCGAAGTCCACTCGACTATCGGGTCGCCAAATCATAACGATGGCTCACGAATCAACCCGCCTTGACTTAAGGGATAAGATCCGACCGGGATCACTCCAAATGTCACTCAAAACTACATCATTGACCAGTTCTATCAAGATATACACTCTGACAAGGATCTCCGGCACGAGCCGCTTATTCGGCTTACAAGTCATTTCTCCAAAGATCGTCATAATGCTTTCCTGTGCACGAGTGACTTCTCCTCCAATCGCCAGCCACCACTTGGAGAAAGAAGGACGGCCACACAGCCGACCTACCCCACACCCTACCTACTCTGACAAACCCAGAGTACTGAGAAGACTTCTCTCCCCTAGCACTGAGTGACTTCCCTCCCAGTCGTCTGTCGACACCTGGAGGAAGAAAGATGACTCAATAGCCTGCATGTCCACCTTTAAAACCGCCTCATGTGCATAGTCAAGAAAGGCCAAGGGTCAAACCCTCATAGACAAGTGAGCTATAAAGGGAGGTAAGAAAGGTAAGGCCAAAAAGAGAAAGAGGTTGGAAAAACTTCTTCTGGCACCTAAGCTTTACTCCCTCTTTTGTATTTTTTAGTACTTCCAACAACTAAACCCCCGGGCAAGGACCTCAATGGCCCAGGGGCCTCTTAACGAACCCTC
>BQKN01067341.1:442897-474539 GCA_022839385.1 Asparagus kiusianus
TGAATAAAATTGAAAAATACATTTTTTTAATGTTTGTATATGCATATATATGATTTCATCTTTAACAAGTTTAAATTTAATAAAATCATATTTGTCGTTTGAAAGATTGCATAATATATACATTTTTATGAAAATAGTGTATTCTTGTTTATAGACTTAACAACAATAGTTTACATTTTTTATTAAGTCTATAAAATTATTTGATAAAGTTTCAAAAGTTTGTTTAAGTTAAAATGACAAAAACAAAGTGTTTTGTATTTTTATGTTTTTGGACATTTTTACAAAATGATGAGTTTTCACTATTAGGAAGTGCAATTCTAAAAAAAATTATAACATGTTTATTATCATGTTTATAAACATTTCCCAAAGTTTTATATTTTTCAGAATTTATCTGTTATTTTTAAAGGCACTTTAAAAATCAGGTTTTCAGCATGAACAGTATCTGTGCATGTTTTTAAGTCGACTTATAACACCTAACAAGTCGACTTACGTTATCTTCTGGAATGATCAAATTTTTCTCTGCCAAGTCGACTTATCAGTCATGGCAAGTCGACTTATGGCAAGTCTGGCAAGTCGACTTATGGCAAGTCGACTTATAGTCTTTTACAAGTCAACTTATAGCATGTTTTTCAGTTGTTGTTTTCGTCTCTTAAGTCGACTTATACTTTATATCAAGTCGACTTATACCAAGTTGACTTATAAATTTGACCGTTGCACAGTAACGACTATTTCTAGATTTTGTGTATTTTAATAATTTTTATGTGTTTTTAGGGTTTTCTTGGGCTGGTTTCTTCCACCCTATATATACCCTATTGTCATAACTATTTTCAACAACCAAGATGGTTTTAAAAAGAGTTTAAGTATGTTTAACAATTGTTTAAAGTTTTTTTAGTTTGTTTAAAGTTTGGTTTGTGAAGATATTTTCACAAGAGGAAGTGGAGATCAATTCTTGGTGTTTGAGCTTCAATTCATCTCTCCTACTCTTGTCATTTTAGAGAAGTTTTTCTAAACTCAATTTCTAGCTTTATATTTATATTGTTTATTGATTATCATCTCTATAAGCTAGATTTTCATAATTGTGTTTAGATTTGTTTTGATTATACTCTTTGTTCACACACAACTTATTGAGCTTATTGTATTTGCATACATAATATAATTTAGGGTTCTGAGTTTGTGACTTAGAGTGTGAGCTTTCATTGTGTTCTCATCCATAGTAGAGAACAAACATTAGTTGTATTGAGCCTAATTGTGGGATACACTTTGTAATACATTTGTACACCGAGAGGAGTGTGTGATGAGAGACGGGGTCGTCCTAAGAGGAGTGGCGTCGGTAGTAAAACCTAGGGAGAGGTTGTAAATTCGAGCACTTGAGGGAGACACGGGCTAGAGACCAACACTTAGAGGGTGTAGAGTGTGATTGCAAGAGTGTTGATTGTAAAGTTTTCAGTGAGCTAGAAAACCGAGTGTGAGGTGTAAGCGTTTTCAGGTGAGCATCAAAAACCCGGTGTGATAGTGGATTTCTTCCCGGGAGTAGGGAACAAAGACGTAGGACGGAAGGTCCGAACTCCGTGATCATTTCTTGTGTGTTTGAGTTTGAATTGTGCCCTTATATTTTGTTTATCTCTATCGCCATTCTCTCATTGTCCCAATTATGCACTATATTGTTTGTATTTGTTTATTTACCCTTATTTGTATATCCTTGCATATATATCTTGTTGCATATATAATTTGCTAGGATATTTGTTAATTAGTTTTAATTGGCATTAAATCAGATTAGATTAGCATAAACCATATTCACCCACTTCTAGGATTTTTTTTCTAGTGGCATTAGGGCCTAACAGTCTCATCCCCTCAACATTCGGGTCGACACAACACGACAGACTCACAACAATTACCACTTGGTTCTTCCAATCAGAACAATGCTACAAGCAACCACCAGCGGCCCCACCTTCAGCAGCTGTAGCTGCTGAGACCGCCCCCTCTGCTCTAAGGGGGGAAGAATCGTCAATAACGATGACCGCATCCGGTGGAACAACTGAGATGGCCGACTGCTGCTCTTCGTACTTGTCGACCTAGACCAGCCCAGTCGACCTGCTAGGAATGCACACCCATGTCCATCCAGAGCTTTATTCATTTCACTCGGAGCCGGCTCAAGCCAACTCCAAGCGAAAGGGGCTAACTGTTATGATGTTCTCAATCACCAGAGTGCAACCCTTCACCAGTAACAGTACAAGTGTACTTATTCCTGCAACGCCCCAACCAGATTGGCAGCCAAGATCAGCAAGGATCTCCCCTCTGCTGACTCGCCGAGTCAACATCCCTTTAGGACAACTTGAAAGGCGGAACTTGTCGACCCCCCCTTTGTCGAAGACGACTCGCCACGAGTCCACTCGACCATTTTCCAAATGCCTTACGAAGTCGACTCGAAAGGCGTTACTTTTCAGCGAAGCTAAAGGACAACCTCTTCCTCGAGCTTATCATCTTTGACAACGTGTCAAGATCGCATCAATGCTTGTTAGGCATCATCATGCCTCTGCCCTCGACAGTCTTCATGACTTATTGGGCCATGCTGTGCTCCGCGCGCCACACATCACATCATGTCAACGCCGATCACGCAGCTAGTTTCCAACCGACAACTGTAAAGCAAGTGCTGACACGACCGCCAGCACACGCTTCTTCACCGCCATCCTGTGCTCGGCCAGAATGACGGTTCTACCCCTCATACCTACATGTATGAATAGAGGTACTATTCTAACTTAGAGGGGGGATTAGATCTCTGGATCCAGACCCTCAACTCAGATCCGATTTCAGTCCAACATCGGACTCTGGTGATTCTCCATGAATTCCTTTGCATCTTACTGCACACAAGAACTCTCACCGTTCTTCTCACCCCACTCAAATTCACCAACTGACTTGATCGTCAGAGGTACCACGGGGAAACTAATCCCTGCCCTCTTACGAGTTTCTACATGTGCAGATTGATCAACACCCCAATTCAAGAACCATATATAAAGTCAGGGAAGGAAGCGACCCCTCTTCAATACTAAACCGAACCTATCCTATTTTGGATACAACTAACTATTTGATCTTAGTCATCAACATAAATCCACCCCGATATCTTTATTAGATCTAAATCGCACCATCCAAACTTGATTAGTTTCGTCATGTTAGTTGCGCCATTATAACTCACCGTGAGTGATCTGGACGTAGGGTTGGGAGGTTCTAATATGGCTTTAACAATTTTGGTTTCGATTTTTGAATGGATTATTAAAAAAATAGACAATTATAAATGTTTGTTAATATGAAAACTTATAAAAAAAAACTTTTGCAGTAGCAATGTTATCATTAAAACAGAGTTAATAGTTACTGACATGTATTTTTCAACTTCTAAATTCCTGTATCGGTAAAATTTGTTTAACCGATGTATGAAAATTGAAGAAAATCTACGTATAAATGCTTAAAGAAAAAAAGTAAACATCCTGAGAAGAGGCGTGTCTATGAGTCATCTTCTGCTTTGGGGTACATGGTAAAGTATGCTGATTTTTGGTGTACGTTTTGAAATATAAACGTTTTGGAGGTCTATACGTGTGCAAGACTCTTATGTGTAAGAATCTCATCAGTCATCAGACACAATAGTACGCATGAAAGTTTAAACAAATGGAGATCAAGAGCCATTTCGGAATAATTAATCTTACTTGAAACGACACCTAGGCTAAAAAAAAAAAAAAAAACACTATTTCAACAACTAAGAGTCTACGTACTAGTTCTCACTATTTAAACTACAGTTTAATTAGGTACACATAACGACCGTATAGCCTATAAGAACTTCGCATTATTCCTTGTTATTTATTATTTGGGGCTGTTCGTTTGGCAAAAAAAACTGGGAAATCAAACAATAGGAAACCTATTTCCTATTCTAATTATTTTGAAGTTGTTTGGTTGGCTTAAAAAAGAAGGAAATTATATAATAGGAGATTAGATGAGATGAGTTGTCATCTTATTATTGGATGATGTGAGTGATTTTTTAAAAAACTTGTTTTGAGGTTGTTTGGTTGGTTAAAAAAATAAGGAAATGAATTGGAGGTATATTATTGGATGATGTTTTGAGGTTGTTTGTGTTTGGTTCGTTTTTAAAAATAAGAAAATAGATGAGATGAGATGAGTTGGAGGTATATTATTGGATGATGTGACACGTACTTAAGGAAATTGATTTCTTGTTTTTTTTGAGGAAATGGATGGAAAGGAATGTTTAATGAGATGAGATGAGTTGTCACAATATTATTGGATGATGTGTGTAATTTTTAAAAATGAGATAAAATGAGATGTGATGAGTTGGATGATGTGACACATTTCTTGTGTTTGGTTTATTTCTAAAGGTAAGAAAGGAGATGAAATGAGATGAGTTGGAGGATAAAAATAATATTTTATTAGATGTTGTGGGTGAGTTTTAGGGATGGAAATGGATAAAAATATTATTATATTGATTTCCTTGTACCGATTTCCTTTTCTTGGTTTTTAGGAAACCAACCAAACAGCCCCTTTGTAGAAATATACAGCTCAACAAACAAAACAATGCTTCTCTAAATCACTACAAAGTCATGATCTTCATTTCTATCATTTAGATAGCTAATTTAAAAGTTCCAAAAGCTCTAAACTAACGCGGCAAATTCTCATACGTAAAAGTGTTAGCCTTTCTTTTCTTGGTGTAGCTTGATAAGGAGACGATAATTTTCCAGCATATTTTTTATGAGAGCTCTTACTTTTGCTATAGTGTCGAGCTACATAAGGTCCCAAGGTTCGGGCCCCCACCCCCCGCGCCCCCTAAGGGGCTGTTTGTTTGTTGTTGGTAAAGTTGTGTATTTATGACACAACTTGGAAAGTTGTTGTCCACCTCATCATTTTCACTTTTACACTTTTCTTTATTTGTTTTTGATTCCATTGGAATCATAAAACACTTGTTTGGTTTGCAAAATAAAACTTTAATTGTTTGTTTGGAAAGTGTAAAAAGTGGTCCCTACTCAAGTGATCATATTGGTTGAAATTACCTTTTCCTAACTTCAATGTTAGCTTTCTCCTAAAATCATGTCTTTTTTTAATGAAATCACTTTACAAGCCACATCATCATATGAAACCACTTTACACTATTTTCACAATTACAAACAAACAATTGAAAGTGATGAAAGCTGACATTGAGACCCACTTTTTTACACTTTCCATCATTTTACATGGTAAAAACATACAACCAAACGGGCCCTAAAAAGTAAAAAGTTGCTGGGGAGCATTGAGTAATTATAATATTAATTGCATAGCATTGTACTAAGGGCCTGTTTGTTTCGTTTCCCCCAGAATCAAAAACTCACTTTCCTTCACTTTTTTACTTTCCCCCACTTTCTTTAAGGGGCTGTTTGGATGCCTTTAGAAAACTAGAGTATTTATGACACAAAATAGAAAGTGGTTATCCTCCTCATCATTTTCCATTCGAGTGTTTACATTGTTTGGTTAGGAATCTTTGTGAATCTTAAAATAATAGTATTACCTTGTTTGGATAGTATAATATAAACTAGAGTATTTATGACACAAAATGGAAAGTGGTTATTCAACTCACCACTTTCTACAAGATTTTGACTTTTTTATTATTTTTTGGACACATTTATAACATTGTGTCAGCTTTCCAACAAAATCACTCCTAATTTTGGTGATTTTACTTTCGGTGACACCTCATCAAAAGGTGTAAGCTTTTCATGTAAAAGAGAATTTAAACAAATAATGTAAAGTGATGAAAGATGACATTGAGACCCACTTTTTTACACTTTCCATTATTTTACATGGTAAAAACATACAACCAAACAGCCCCTAACCCACTTTCCTTCACTTTCTCCACTTTCCCCCAATAATATTGTGACAACTCATCCCATTACATCTCATTTCTTACTTTTAAAAATAAACTAAACACAAGAAATGAGTCACATCAATCAACTCATCTAACTCACATCATCCAACTTTCCTTTATTTTCTACCATCTTTAAAAATTACTCACATCTTCCAATAATATGGTGATAACTCATCACATCTTATTAAAATTTTCTTCCATCCCTTTCCTTCAAAAAAATAAGGAAATTAATTTTCTTAAGTATGGGTCACATCATCCAATAATATAATGACAGCTCATTTTCTGTCATTTATTTTCTTAGTTTTAAGAATGAACCAAACACAAGAAAGAACAAAAAATAAAGAAAGTGGAGAAAAACATTAAAAATTACTCATCTCATCCAATAATATGATGACAACTCATTTTCTCCCTCACTTTCTTTCCGAATTTTGACGAACCAAACATCAAAAAGTAGAGAAAAACATCAAAATTCATCTTCTTTCCCCCACTTTCTATAATTTTTTGCGAAACAAACAGGCCCTAAGTATTGCGTACATAATTGAAAGAAATTTTGAATTTGAAATTGAAAAATATGGAGCGACGACAGATTTTTTTTTCTCTTTCCTTTTGTGCTCCAAAGAGGATTTTGCTGCTTGGAATAGGAAACAGGGCTTGATGTTTGTTGTTTGGGCCGGGTAATTCCGAATTGGGATCCTCTCCTCATGGATCCCCTCCTAATATCTCCTAATGAGGAGATCTTGGCCATCAATCTATCCATGAACGGTCAAGATTAACTCCTCCTCCCCCTCCTACTTTTCCTTATGAGGAGATCTTGGCCGTCTATGGATAGATTGATGGCCAAGATCTCATTAGGAGATATTAGGAGGGGATCCATGAGGAGAGGATCCCAATCCGGTAATTCCTCTCTCGTCGTGACGTCAGCGAAGGCAATTGAATGGATCGCGGCCGACTTTGGTTTGGGCGCAGGGATCAGGTTTGACTGAATTCTTTTTCATAAATAAAAAAGAGAAGAGTAGAATGAACGGAGGAGGATTTATCATTTATGTTAAGGGGCTGTTTGTTTTAAGTTTTTTGCATGGGGAGGGGGTGGAAAGCTGCCAAAGTGGCAGCTTTCTCCCCAAAACGCTGAAAAAACAGTAACAAGTAGAACTCGATTGGTGAGGCAATAAAGTAAGGAACGCATATAAATAAATCAAATATGAGCTGATAAATCAGAGTTAAACCAATTTTACACTTTGGGATCTAATCTGAAACGATAGTTTCAGGTATCAGCAAATCACATGCCCACAAAGCGAATGTTTTTCCCAAATTTTACCATATATTATTCACAATCTAATTACAAAAGAAAGCATAATTCAAACTTATACAGGTTTAAATCATATCATTATTGTAATTCAAAATAGAAACAAACTTCTACGACTGTTACAATTACAAATTAAGCATAAATTGTCTGATTCATGAGACAAAACTATTATTATTATTATTATTTGTTGATAAAGGCAAAATTATTCTTGCTTGAATTTAACAAATGTAAATGAAATGGAGAACTCTAATTAGGAGCATTTCAATATCATCAGATCGAGAGAAACTCAAATGATAATATGACTATATGAGTAAAAACTAGAACAAACTTGGTACACGGTGATGTTTAGGTATTGCTCAATTGCACAAAAAAATTTTGTACGTCGTCAATTTAATTAATTATTAATTTTTGAACCCCCTCTTCATATTCTTGGCTCCGTTACTGCTTATTGGTAGTGTCTTTCATTTTCTAAGGTGAAAGTGACAATTTAATTAATAATTTTTTAACCCCCTCTTCAAATTATTGGCTCCGTTACTGTCTTACTAGTAGCGTCTTTCATTTTCTAAAAGGTGAAAGTGAACCCTCAAACTGAAATTCTCTCGCGAGTTCCTCGAAAGAGACCTGATCACACTGAAACTAAAATTTAGATTTTTTTTCCCCCTCCCAAATTGCAATCATATGATTGCACGACTAGATGAATTCAACTCAATATTTCCCTAGCTTGTTTTAGAACCGCAAACTTGTACTTCTAAAAATTATTAATATAGAAATTATAACGTAGGAGTTAAAGTAAAGATTTGTTAAGATTTGGTGTCTACATCCAAATCGATGGGATAAGATAGATGATGATCGATCGACAGATCCTCTCCAATGCAAGTAGGCAATAAGTAATCTATTTTTAATAGTTTTTATCTATTATTAACTTGAAAATTAATTGTAAGTATCTTAGAAAAGAAAACTATGCAGTAATAAATGTCAGTATATGATGGAAGTTACATCCGTGCCTATGAACTATCAAACAAGAACCAAGGATGGTAAAAAATCCTGGTCGAATAGAGAAGAAAGATGTATCTAAGTTCCTAAGTCTCTGAACCACTTCTAGCAATTGCAAATACTGTGGTCATTATTTTTTGCAACTTTAAACGACATACAAAATGTATAGTTATACTTAACGCAATTAACCAAAACTTATGGAACGTAGATTCGAGCCTAAGAAAAATAAAATGCAGTGAGATAAAGGAACTACATACACAGTTAAACTAAAATAAAATGCATTTTAATGGGTTTTGCAAATTTTCTTCAAGAAAAAAATGCATGTCGTGAATATTATAAATAAAATATATAAGGGTCAGTTTGGCAAATTGCAGATGAACTAATTTAGTTCTAAACTGGGAGTAGAAAAAGGAGAGGGTGAAACAATTCTGAAACAGTGCCTAACAAAACTGGTTTAGTCTCAGTACAGTCATTTGTTAAACTAAAATCAGGACTTAAAACTTGTTTTGTTCTCCTAAGTTAGCTTAATTGGAGTTGCCAATCAGGCCCTTGTTTGTTGTTAGAGCTAATTAAGGAAGCTCATTCTACTTCTTCATCCCTTTAATAGATGATTGCTCTGTCTCTTTTCTACATTTACCTTGTACTTTCAGAGAGTTAAATTTCACTCTTTCACCACCAGTCAAAAGCTACACTGTGGATGAAAAATTGAAGAAACTAATACAGTTAAGAATAGTTGATTTGAGTTTGAAAAAGTGATAGCTACAAGCTTGCATTTGTTCTCTATAAAAACCACTACAAGAAATTATGTCTTTAACGAAGGGCTTTCCCTTCGTTAAAGAGCTGAAAACCTTCGTTATTGTATGCCAACGGCGTGAAAAAATCCCTTTGTCATCCGTCGTTGAAGCATTCTTCACTAAAGAGTCACGAAGGTTATAATACTCGTCGTTATAGAGCCTACAACGATGGAGCATATTTTCGTCGTTCATATCTGCGACGGTAATTATTAGTGACGAGGACTTTTTCCCGTCGTTACTGTAAAATAACGGGTTTTCATTCACATTGTTGTTGTGTAATGATGGTTTGGTACTCCCGTTGTTATTGTGTAACAACGGGTGACATCCCCGTCGTTGAAGACTAATTAATGGCGGTTGGATACCATCGTAGAAGTTCTCGTGGTGGGTAATTAGTAACCTGTGAACGTGGGGGCCACACCCACGAGCACGCCCACGAGCGCGGAAGCCGCAAGCGGCAAGCCCAATGCGTCCCACCCAAGAAACTTCCGCGATCTGCTATATATACCCAATCGGTTCCTAGGGTTTCGTAGGGGAAAACGCAGAGGAAAGGAGGGAGTTCTTGCGGCTGTTAAAAAGAAAAAACAAAGAGTTTAGGAGACTTAGATCTGAGGGAAAACTTAGATCTTGAGGAGAGATTTTACAAGAGAGAGGTCAATTTCTTCTTGGGCAAAAATCAAATCTTCTTCTTTGAGACGAGCTTGTGGGTTGTACAAGTCGTCGGTGTTCTCCTCATAGTAAAATCCCCCTTCACCCCTCCCGTGGACGTAAGCAAGTTTGTCGAACCACGTAAATCTCGTGCCTTTACTGTTTTCTGGGTGTTGGCTATTGCTTGTAGGTTCCCTCGACAATTCAGTCCTAGAACTGATAAGAATTAAAGACCAATTGGAAAAAATTAATTTTCAAACTACCGTAATGGATGCCCAAATATGATCTTTATTTTGTTGTGGTATTTTGGCCCAATTTTCAACGACTACTAGGCAAATATTTCTATCATGAATAATAATGCCAAGATATCGTGAAAATTCTGGTTCAATAGCTTTATTCTGATAAAAAGTAATGATCTTTACTCTCCCTGTGGCAAATTATTCAATTTTAGATACTTATTACTACCACGTGGTGGATTTTTTTCCTTTTGAAGATTATCAGCTGCATACATCATATCATATGTATACCCTTTCTAATTTTTGGTAGCACTTATATACCCTAAAGTTTTTAAAACTTTCACATTTATACCCTTTCTAATTTCTGGTAGCTACCTTAAACTTTTTAAAACTTTCACATGTATACCCTTTCTAATTTTTAGTAGCACTTATACACCCTAAAGTTTTTAAAACTTAACTTAATCAACGTAAAGTTTATAAAGGTGGATCTTAAATATCCTAAAGTTTTTAAAATTTATAGATAAATACCCTCAAATTTGCATAGGGGAAGATATTTCTGTGTTAGTTTTAATAACTTTAGGGTATTTAAGTGCAAGTTTTCAAAACTTGAATGTATACAAGTACTAATGCAACAAGTGAAGGTATACAAGAGCAATTTTTTAAACTTTATGGTATAAAATGCTGCCAAAAACAAGTGAGGGGAAATATAGGGTACTTAAGTGCAATTACACCAAACAAAAACTATATGGCTGTTTAAGTATAGGGTACTTTATGGCATAAGTGAAAATTAGAGGAAACTATAGGTACTAGAATGCAATTACAACAAACAAAAACGGCTGCCTTATGTTACCATCGAGCCTGGGGCGACGATGGGGCTGGGGCGATGATGTGGCGGTGGTTGGACAACGTCGGCTTAGTGCGGCGCTAGGACAACGCGGATTCGTCGTTGGGGAGACGCTGGGACGTCAATAGTGTTTGGGCGGCACTTAGTCGACGCTCAGGCTGTGCTGAGGTAGCGACGGGTAAAGCTAGGTCAGCGGGCGACGATGTGGCGGCAGACAATGCTGGGGCGGCGCACTTGATGATCGACAAGACTAAGGCAACGAAGACAGCGGGAGTTTGATAACGATGAACAGTAGACCGAATTTTTAATTTAGGGTTTATTTTATTAAATAGTTGCGGTTAGAGGGAGGTTTGCGTTTCAGGTTTTTTATATTATTTTAATTAGTACTCATATTAAGATTAGGAGTTATGATTAATGAAGGTAATAGACTCATTCGCTTTTCTGGAGGCCCAATAACAACGGTATTAGAACCAAATCAATGAAGGGAATAGAAAATGGTTATCCCATCTCACATCATTACTCTCATGTTTGTGATAACACGGTGATGGTTTTTAAAACCGTTGTTATTTTACACACATTAATGACGATTAAATAGTCTCTTCACTAATTTTGGTCATTAAAAACCTGATTTCTTGTAGTGAACTAACCATGGCCCATTATCACATATATAAGTTAACAAAAGAGTCCCTTTTACTGCCCCGAGACAAACATTCCATATAATTAAGATACAAATGGTGATATTACTATTCTCGATTATAGTAGAACCCACCACCTAATACAAGTGTCCTCTTGTGCTCAAATGCAAACCGAGCTGGCTTCTTGTATACCGCTCACGAGAGATGAAATCGACCTCAATATTCCAAATAAACGTATGACAAGCTAGCTAAAGATTTCTCTCTCTGTTAGTAGCTTGTCATTATATATACAATAATAATAATATAAAGATGATTAATTTGGTCCTCTATAGTTTGGAGTTAACTACCTAGCTGCATTTATTTATCAATATTTGGCTTAGTGCTTCTCTAATTTTATTGTTGTTGTTGTTGGTGTCATGAATTATTAACTATGTTAATATCCAACAATGGAAGCACTGCAGTTGGGAAGTGGACAAGCAAAAGTGAACCGTATGTGATGTTAATATCCAACAATGGAAGCACTGCAGTTGGGAAGTGGACAAGCAAAAGTGAACAGTATCTGATACCACTTGTTTGATTTGGTCTCTCGAAGCACATCGGTTTAGTTTTGGCTTCCGCTGCGCACAACAAGTGGTATTAGAGCCCAACAAGTGGTATCAGAGCTCGGGTTACGCTTGAGCTATTTGGAGGAGTAGGTCGTTTTGGAGGCTCGTCCAGGACTTCGTTTGGTGATAAATGTGAGATCTTTTTGGTAAAGACTCTATCTTTTTTTAGTTTTGGATCTATTCTTCGTTTGTTCCATATTTGTTTTGGTACTTTGAGAAAGATGGTCGGGAAAGAAGGAGTTATGGAGGGTACTTCCGGCGTGAAGATCGTCCAAAGTTTGAATATCCACTCTATGAAGATAGACGTGGAGAAGTTTAATGACACAAACAATTTTGGTCTTTGGAGATGTGAAGTCTTGGATGCGCTCAACGCGCAAAATTTGGAGGATACATTAGAGTTGGACGGGAAACCGGACGGCATTGAGGAGAAGGTTTGGAAGAAGATCAATAGAACGGTGTGTGGTGTGATTAGATATTGTTTGACTTAAGATTTAAAATATGATGTGATCAATGAGACTTCGGCTAAAAAGATTTGGGAGATCCTAGAGGGAAAGTATTTGACCAGGAGTGTAGAGAACCGCTTGCATTCGAAGAGGATGCTTTATCGCTTCCAATTGAAGAATGATACCTCCATTGGTGATCACATGAACCACTACACGAAGATTCTTGCGGATTTGGCGAATGTAGTTATGATGATTGAAGATGAGGACAAGGCGTTGTTATTGTTGAGTTCCTTGCCTGACAAGGAATATGAGACCTTCATTCTTACTCTTATTAATGGGAAGGTATCTCTTTCGTATAGTGAGGTCACCGCTGTACTTGTGAATTATCAGCTTCGAAAGAAGAATAATGAGACTTCAGTTGAGCCGGTAGTGGGGGCATTGATCGTAAGAGTAAAGAGTCCAAACCGTAGTAGAAAGTCACAGTCTAGAGGGGCACATCTTGGAGTTCGTAGGAATCAGTGTGCCTTTTGTAAAGATGATGGACATTGGAAAGCTGAATGCCCAAAGTTGGTTGATCGAGCCAGGAAGAATAATAGGAAAGCTATTCAAGCTTCAGAGGTGAATGTTATCAAAGCTAGTGGTAACAATTCAGATTCAGATTCACCGGGCTACTCGTTATCTGCACTACCGTCAGTTTGTGTTATCGACTCTACAAAGTGGATGTTGAATTCGGTTGCTTCTTACCATATTTACCTTATGAAGGATTGGTTCTCCAGCTTTCAGGAGTTGGAAAGAGGGGATGTCGTGCTCATGGGTAATGATCATGAATACCCTATTGGTGGTAACGGTACCATTCGGATTAAGATGAGTGACAGAGTGATTCGGGAGTTGGTTGGAGTGAGGTTCGTTCCTCAGTTGAAGAAGAACATCCTTCCACTTGGAGCTTTGGAGGTAGCAGGCTATAGGGTGACCTTGGTGGATGCACGTTTGAAGGTAACATTGGGGTCCATGATTGTGATGAAGGGCGTCAGGATGAATAATTTGTATTATTTGATTAGGAGCACGGTGTTTGATAGAGAGCTGACGACTTCTTTGGATTTGTCTAAACGGTGGCATTTGTTGAGGCTGAGATATTTGATTGGTTATGCCGTGTATAGTTTGTTGAGGAGTGCTTTGACCTACAGATTAAAGTCCTTTGAGCACATTTGTATGAGCAAGAAGACCGAGGTGGAGTTTGGCACTTCTATTCATCGATTGAGGGGTCCTTTAGGTGGTGTTCATTCAGGCATTTGGGATCCTTCCAATGAGACATCATTAGGAGGTAATCGGTATTTGGTTTCTGTAGTTGGGGACTGTTCTAGACATTGGTGGGTTGCAACCAGCTCCCATTGGTGTGAAGTCCTAGAAGTCAACAACAATTAGAAGAAGTGCATTGACAGAAAAGTAACCCATCGTTCTAGCTTTAGTAGGGGTTGTTTCTTGCATTTGTACCGAGCTCATGGTAGTTTGAGACACTTCATTGGTGTGGAGACATTAGGGCGACGAGATGAGATGACAGTCGTGATGGTGTCATTCCTCACTGGAGGGGGATCGACGTTGGTTATCGAACATTGGTTTTGGTTTTGGAGCTTCGACATATTTGGGTCATCTTAGTCATAGATTGCCTACTGCTGCGTTTAGAGTTATTGGATCTAGTGGAGCTGCTTCAGATTTTGGGTTGCGTCGGATGTTTGGTTGCTGTTTGGTGGAAAATTTGAAGTAAAAAGAAATGAAGAAAAATTGATCTGTATTCCTTTAATCTCAATTACAATTGGATTTTCTAATTACAAAAGAGAGGAGAATGATCTGGATTCTCCCCTTTGTTTAATTTTGGGTTCTTCACGGTGGCGATGGAGTGCCTCCCTCGAATGCTCACGTCAAGTTTGCTCTCCGTTAATGATCCGCACGTCTTGATTCACTGGAACTGTATCTCCTCCTCACGATTAGACGATGTGGAGAACTTGCGTGGCAAGTTTGAAACTCTGGACGAGTTGATAACTCAGAGAGAGTTTAAACTCTTGAAAAAGAGTTGATTTGAACCGAAAAATCGGTTAATAAGCTAAGGATGAAAGCTCCAAGGAATGCTCCGGAGATTGAGCGAAGACCCCCCTTTTCTGATCTCCAGATCTGAGAAATGTCCAAGATCCGAAGATGATCTACTCAAGAGGTTGCCGATCTCTCCTTTTGCGATCTGTTTTTGATGCAAAAAGTCAATCCCTTAACTCAATTGAGTTTCTGGTATTTATAGGGCATTAAGGGTGGTAATTGTTCCCTTAATCCGCTCCTAAGTGGGGCGGAAATCCCTCAAATCGTGGGGGATAAACGGTTCCTGGAACTGTTCAGTTCGTGTTTGAACGAGTCAAACGCCGAAAATGACGTTCTGGGCCCGAACTCTGGGTTTTAGACATCAAACGCAGAGTTGGGTCTGTTTTAGGCTGAAAAAGCACAGGTCGCGTAGCGTTATGAACTCTGAAACGCAGAGTTGGGCTCTGCATAAACTCTGCGTTTTGGACCTAGGATGCAGGGTTGGGCTCTGCATGAACTCTGCGTTTTGAACCTGGGACGTAGGGTTGGGCTATGTATGAACTCTACGTTTTAAGTCCACGAACTCTGCATTTTGGACCTGGGACGCAGTGTTGGGCTCTGCATGAACTCTGCGTTTTGAGTCCACGAACTCTGCATTTTGACTCTTGAATGTAGCCACGACCTCTGCGTTTTGAGTTTGGAACGCAGCCACGACCTCTGCGTTTTGAATCTCAAATGCGGTCACGACCTCTGCGTTTCGAGTTTAGAACGCAGCCACGACCTCTGCGTTTCGAGTTTGGAACGTAGCCACGACCTCTGCGTTTTGAGTTTGGAACGCAGCCACGACCTCTGCGTTTCGAATCTCAAATGCGGTCACGACCTCTGCGTTTTGAGTTTAAAACGCGGGCATGACCTCTGTGTTTTGAATCTTAGATGCAGAGGTGAGCCTCAGACGGGCTCGGCGAGCTTCAGGCTAAGTCCAATGCTCAAGCGAAGTGCAGTCTCACAGACGGACTTCAGAACATAACTTGCTGCGAAGAACGGGTCATAACTTTCAAACCGTAAAAATCGGAATGGGACGAATTATATATGAAAATCGGCTATCTCGACGAGACGGATCTGACCAAACTAACCCCATAGGGTTCGGTTTTCTTCCTTCATTTCGTTAAATTCCTTCCGGTTTTGAGAGATATCTACGTTTTGATATGAAGAGACCGTTAATTTGTAGTCTCTTTTGCTAGAGCGTTGCAAAGATCATCACCTTGCAACCTTCGTCTTGACTCCTTGAAAATTTAAGAGTCGTCAGATTGTAACTCCCGATGTTGATTGTGAAGGCTGTTGAACTAGAGCTTTCATCGGTTGTTGTGAAGGTCGTCAGATTATAACCTTCATCGATCTACGTAAAAGTCTTTAAATTATAACCTTTGGAAGTCGTTAGATTGTAACTTCTATCATCGGTGTTTGATGGGGATAAGCTATCTGTAGTGATTTTTAGACAGCCTACAGAACCCCCTCTAAAGTTTTTGAAAGTTCGCGGTTGACTGGGACGAATTTTCGGAATACTTTGGATCTCATTTCTGATCTTGGAGCTGTTGATTCCTTGTCACAAAGGAGTTATTCTCTGCACTCGCTTCGAAGGCATCTTGGTTGAAGGGATTTGACATGCAGGACCTGTGTGAAGGTATGCATCATAATCCTGCTCCTGGAATGTGAGGGTGGTCAGCTGCGTTTTGAACTTAAGACGCAGAGGTGGCTTTCATGTATTTTTGACTAAGTCTTTGAGACTTGTCTTTAGCTCATCTGTTTTAGGTCTCGGCTCACATCTATTAAGTTAATGGGCCTACAAAGATACATAGGATTTTTGGTAAACCCTCAGCCATCAACGGATTTGATAAACCTTTACCGACTACCGTTTGAGTCGGGATAGCATGTGGATTGTCTAAGTCCGTTTTACATGTAACGTTGTGCTAAGAGAATGAACCCTCTTAGACTTGATGCTATGGTTTTAAATACATAGACTTTGTTATTTTTACGGGAAAAGACTAACCGACAACGCGTGTTAGGCGTAGGCTTATCTCTAATTAGGGATCGAGATAAAGTCCCACATGCATGTGAGACATGGATTATGGTGTTTTTTTCGCGGTAAAAGACTAACCGGCAACGCGTGTTAGGCGTAGGTTTATCCCTACTTAGGATTTGGGATAAAGTTTCCCGTGCATGTAAGACATGGATTTTGACGTTATTAATAACGGCCTATCACGATGTTGAATACGTGGGCTTTTGTCCTTTTTACGGTCAAAGACTACCCGACAAAACGTATTAGGCGTAGACTTATCTCTAATTAGGGATCGAGATAAAGTCCCCCATGCGTATAAGATATGGATTCTGGTGTTATTAATAACAACCTGCTACGATATTGAATACGTAGGCTTTACCATTATTACGGGAATAGGCTACCCGGCAGCATGTGTTAGATGCAGAATTATCACTAATTAGGGATTGAGATAAAGTCCCTCATGTATGAAGGGCACGGATTTTTGGTGCTACGATGTTAAATACGTAGGCTTCGTCACTGTTTCTTCCTATGTTACTTGAAACACTGAAAGAAAGTTTGAAGTGCCAGAGATGTAGTATTAACTTGGCATGAATTTTCACTTAGAGTGAAATTCAGAAATTTTCTTTATTATTACTAGGATAATTCCAGAAAATCTTTAATCCGCTGGGGATTTTATAATGAAAACTTGTTATTCTTGTTGAAAAAGGATTAACAAGTTTATTGGAGGGTTTGACTGTTAGAGGTATGATGTTAACCTAACAGTATTTTACGGGCCTATCGTTCTATTGAAGAGAGTCGATAAGTTGATTTGGTCATCAGAGGTGTGATGTTAACTTGACGGGTTTGTGGACCTACCGCTCTATTGACGAGATTCGATAAGTGGATTGTGTTGTCAGAGGTGTGAGGTTAGCGTGATAGAAAAATGTTACGATCAGGGCAACTTTGAGAACCTATCTCTCTATTGGGGACAGTCGATAAGTGAATTTTGTCAGAGGTTTGGTGTTAACATGACAGGAGAATGTTGAATTCGAAGCAACTTTGTAGACTTATCATCCTATTGAAGAGGATTGATAAGTGGGTTGTCAGAGGTGTTTGATATTAACGTGACAAGAGAATGTTGCGATTGGGACAACTTTATGGACTTATCATCCTATTGACGATAATTGATAAGAAAATTGATTGTCAGAGGTGTGATATTAACGTGATAGGAATTTGTTGCGATTGGAGCAACTTTATGGACTTATCATCCTATTGACGAGGATTGATAAGTGGATTGTCAGAGGTTTGGTGTTAACATGACAAGAGAATGTGTTGCACAAGATTTTAAGAATTAGCGTCTCACTGGGAAAACTTGCTAAGTGAGTTTATCATCAGAAGCGATGAATTTTGATACTTGTGATTTGAATAAGATTTTAAAGACTTAGTGTCTTGCTGGGAAAGATTGCGATTTGAGTAATTTTAAGGACCTATCATCCTATTGACAATGATTGATAAGTTAATTGTCAGAGGTGTTTTGTTAACATGACAAATTGGGAGTGATACAAGCTGCATTCATACTCTGTAGGGGTGATGATCGTCAGAAGTATAATGTTAACTCGACGACGTGAAAGATTCGTTACTCTTAATCCAGTGGATTTCAGTGGATTCCAAGTAACCAACCCCCAGTCTTAATTAAGACTTGGCTGGGGAAGAAAAAGAGGTAGCCAAAGCGCATCGCCTAGTGGGGCACTATCCATGAAGTCGGAATAGAGGCACATCACCTGGTAGGCCATTATCTGATGAGTTTGACTATCAGAGGTAGCTGTTAACATGATAGTTTTGTGGACTTGCCATCCTATTAAAGAAGATTGGCAAGTTGATAAACTATCAGAGGTAAATATTAACGTGATAGTTTTGTGGACCTGCCATCCTATTGAAGAGGATTGGCAAGTTGATGGACTATCAGAGATAAATATTAACGTGATAGTTTTGTGGATCTGCCATCCTATTGAAGAGGATTAGCAGATTGATGGACTATCAGAGGTAGATGTTAATGTGATAGTTTTATGGATCTGTCATCCTATTGAAGAGGATTAGCAGATTGATGGACTATCAGAGGTAAATGTTAACGTGATAGTTTTATGAACTTGTCATCCCATTGAAGAGAATTAACAAGGTTATGGACTATCAGAGGTAACTGTTAACGTGATAGTTTTGTGGATCTACCATCCTATTGAAGAGGATTAGCAGATTGATAGACTATCAGAGGTAACTGTTAATGTGATAGTTTTGGTGGATTTTATGGTTGACAGAGGTATTCTATTGAACGTGACAACTCAGAAAATTTATTACTCATAATTCAATGAACTACAAATAAATCAACCCCCAGTCTTGAACAAGTGCGGGTGGAAAAGGGTAGACCTTGCACATCGCCTAGTGGGCCACTATCTAACTAGTTTAATTATCAGAGGTAATTATTAACATGATAGTTGTTGGACCCGTCATCCTACTAAAGAGGATTGGCTTCCGTGACCGTAGTATCTTCCTCTTATGACTGAGAAGATTGGGTTTGGTCCGATTGCTCAGGTTGATCCTGCCTACTTTGTTTTTTGGCTTTGACCCTGACAATAATCTTTTGAGCCTGTTCACCTTGAGAGATTAGTTGTCTCCAGGAATGATATTCTGCAACCCTCATTTGTGCTAGAAGGTCGGTCTGCAAGTTGTGTCGACAGGTCTCCACCAGTGTAGACTGTGTCATACTAGTCGGACATCGCAGAGCCATGTTCCGAAACCTTTTGACGAAGGCTTTGACGGACTCCCTCTTCTTCTGCTTAGTGTCGAGAAGAGTATGGATGAAGACTTTTGTATCCTCTTTAAAAAATCTCGACAGGAAGAGTCTTTCTAGATCCGCCCACTTTTAGATACATCTTGCAGGTAGTTTCCTGAACCATTCAAAGGCAACTCCCTTGAGGGTACCAATAAACAATTGAGCCAATATGACGTCGTTTGATATCACATTCTCAGTCTGTGACTTGAAATGATAGATATGTTAGTTTGGTGATCACGTGCCGTCAAAAGTTTGTAGCGTCGAGACTTCGAACTTTGGAGGATAAGGGGCTGCATCCCATTCTGTAGGATAGGGTCTGATAACTCCCTCGTCTTGGAGCTCGCTTCTGTTAGCAATGGCATTGAGGCGGTCTTCCAATTCTTCCATTTTGGCAGATTAGAGATTTTGCTCGCTCTCAGTCTCTCTTCCTTCATCAGAGAAAGATTCCAGGTTGTGGGCTTCTTGGTCAGAAGCCGTGTCATCAACCACTTTTCCCTTCCCTTTGCTTGTGTGAGGTCGGGATGAAGACGTTTTTCCTCTCCGGGAGGATTCTTGCCTAGGTGGCGAATCTGTCTTCTGAGATTTGGCCTTGTCTGTGACGATTTGAGTCAACAGGGCCAAAAGTTCATTGATGGCCTCTTGCTAAGATTTGAGCATGGCCTCCTGCTCATCATGTCTTCCGCGAGATCTTCAGAATTTTCTGCCATGTGGACGAAACTCTCATGTTCAATGAAAGAGCTCGATGATTGGGACTCCGCAATGGCTGAGTGTTCATCATCAGAATTGGTTCTTCTGGCTAACCTCCGATAGTTGACAGGGGGAATGGCTCCTGTTCGCGTCCGAGTGTGTTGGTAGATTCCTTCAAACTCGTTAGCGATTTCTCTGACGGTCGGTGAACGACTTGTCTCAGAGTCATCGGAACTAGGAACTGATGATCTCCCTCTGCTGATCACATTGATAGTGACTCCAGGATACTCGGTCTCTGGGGACTTCTTCCTGTGTGAACGTCGTCGTTGGTTAGGCAAAGCAACGTTCGTTAATTGGTCAAACACCAATAGTTTGGCCGCATATGAGCAGCATTGACATCCAGAGAGGACTGTAGGAATCAGTCGTTCACATTAGAATGAACGAATGACTTGTTGCATCTGTCTTTCTCTCGATATGAACTCTCTCAAGTCTGTTGTAAAGACTCGAGAATTACTCACTGATTGTGAGGTTTGAATTGGAACCCCCAGTCTATGATTGGGCATGAATGGCTCTTGATGAACATGGATCTTGAATCCACGTTGATCTTTTTGAACACGACGAATCACATCGTGTTCTGAAGAAGAAACACGAAGGTCGTGTTCTGTTTTACTAACGCTAGACCGAAGTCTGCGTTTTGTTGATGAAACGCAGTCTTGAAATCTACATTTTGATTCTGAAACGCACTCCTGAGAGTTGCGTTCAGTTTGTGGAACACA
Source organism: Asparagus kiusianus (assembly GCA_022839385.1). Lineage (NCBI taxonomy): Eukaryota > Viridiplantae > Streptophyta > Magnoliopsida > Asparagales > Asparagaceae > Asparagus > Asparagus kiusianus. The sequence continues at coordinate 463,675 of BQKN01067341.1, forward strand.
CTATTAAGAGTTACGTTTTGGTTCTGGGACTCACTCCTGAGTGTTGCGTTCAGCCAGATCAACGTAGTTTTGAGGTATGCGTTTTGATTCTGAAACGCACTCCTGAGAGTCGTGTTCAGTTTGTGGAACGCACTCCTGAGAGTTACGTTTTGGTTCTGGGACGCACTCCTGAGAGTTGTGTTCAGCCAGATTAACGCAGTTTTAAGGTCTGTGTTTTGATGTTGGAACACACTCCTGAGAGTTGCGTTCAGTTTGTGGAACGCACTCCTGAGAGTTGCATTTTGATTCTGGGACGCACTCCTGAGAGTTGCGTTCAGCCAGATCAATGCAGTTTTGAGGTCTATGTTTTGATGTTGGAACGCGCCTCTGAATGCTGTGTTTTGATTGCACAACGCGCCACTGAGGGCTGCGTTTGGCATAAGCTGAGCACACTCCTTCGAAGGAGGGGCTGTTCGAGTAATCTTGGCGAAAGGAGAGGGCTTCCTTCGGCATAGGAGCAACAATTGGAGTTTTAGTCTCCTTGGAGACTTTATGGATCTTGCGCATAGCCTTGAGGCTAAGGGATCCGAAGGAGAGTAACTCCTCATACTTAGCTTGATCAAACTCTACCACGAGAGTTTCGATGGTTGTTCTAGTGAGATGAACATAGGATTGCGCCACCATTTATTCGTTAGAGAAGCTCGTCCCCAATAGAGTCGCCATCTTTTGTTTGATGGAAAATTTAAAGTAAAAAAATGAAGGAAAATTGATCTGTATTCCTTTAATCTCAATCCAATTAGGTTTCCTGATTACAAAAGAGAGGAGAATGATCTGGATTCTCCCTTTTATTTAATTCTGGATTCTTCATGGTGGCGATGGAGTGTCTCCCTCAAATGCTCGCGTCGAGTTTGCTCTCCGTTGACGATCCGCACGTCATGATTCACTGGAACGGTATCTCGTCCTCACGATTAGACGCTGTGGAGAAATTGTGTGGCAAGTTTAAAACTTTGAACGAGTTGCTAACTCAGAGCGAGTTTAAACTCTTGAAAAAGAGTTGATTTGAACCGGAAAACCGGTTTATAAGCCAAGGATGAAAGCTCCAAGGAATGCTCCAGAGGTTGAGCGAAGACCCCCCTTTTCTGATCTCCAGATCCGAGAAATCTCTAAGATCCGAAGATGATATGCTTAAGAGGTTGCCGATCTCTCCTTTTGCGATCTGTTTTTGATGCAAAAAGTCGATCCCTTAACTCAATTGAGTTTCTGGTATTTATAGGGGATTAAGGGTGGTAACTGCCCCTTAATCCGCTCCTAAGTGGGGTAGAAATCCCTCAAATCGTGGGGGAAAAATGGTTCCTGGAACTGTTCAGTTCGTGTTTGAACGAGTCAAACGCCGAAAATGGCATTCTGGGTCCGAACTCTGTGTTTTAGACATCAAACACAGAGTTGGGCCTGTTTTAGGCTGAAAACACACAGGTCGCGCAGTGTTATGAACTCTGAAACGCAGAGTTGGGTTCTGCATGAACTCTGCGTTTTGGACCTGGGACGCAGGGTTGGGCTCTGCATGAACTCTGCGTTTTGAGTCTATGAACTCTGCGTTTTGGACCTGGGACGCAGGGTTGGGCTCTGTATGAACTCTGCGTTTTGAGTCAACGAACTCTACATTTTGGACCTAGGACGCAGTGTTGGGCTCTGCATGAACTCTGCGTTTTGAGTCCACGAACTCTGCGTTTCGACTCTGGAATATAGCCACGACCTCTGCGTTTCGAGTTTGGAACGCAGCCACGACCTCTGCGTTTTGAATCTCAAATACGGTCACGACCTCTGCGTTTCGAGTTTGGAACACATCCACGACCTCTGCGTTTCGAGTTTGGAACGCAGCCACGACCTCTGCGTTTCGAATCTTAAATGCGGTCACGACCTCTACGTTTTGAGTTTAAAACGCGGGCATGACCTCTGCGTTTTGAATCTTGGATGCAGAGGTGAGCCTCAGGCGGGCTCAGTAGGCTTCAGGCTAAGTTCAATGTTCAGACGAAGTGCAATCTCACAGACGGACCTCAGAACATAACTTGCTGCGGAAAACAGGTCATAACTTTCAAACCGTAAGTCGGAATGGGACGAATTATATATGAAAAATCGGCTATCTCGACGAGACGGAGCCGACCAAACCAACTCAATAGGGTTCAGTTTGCTTCCTTCATTTCACCAAATTCCTTCCGGATTTGAGAGATATCTACGTTTTGATATGAAGAGACCGTTAATTTGTAGTCTTTTTTGCTAGAGCGTTGCACAGATCGTCACATTGCAACCTTCATCTTGGCTCCTTGAAAATATGAGAGTCGTCAGATTATAACTCCCGATGTTAATTGTGAAGGCTGTTGAACTAGAGCTTTCATCGGTTGTTATGAAGGTCGTCAGATTGTAACCTTCATCGATCTACGTGAAAGTCAATTATAACCTTCTGAAAGTCGTCAGATTATAACTTCCATCATCGGTGTTTGATAGGGATAAGCTATCTGTAGTGATTTTTAGATAGTCTACAGTTGCCTAATATTTGGTCACATCGAGGATGTGAGATTTGATCCGATAGCACATTTAGGATTCAGAGGCTTGTTTGGTTATCAGTTGGAAGACTCTGATTTTGTTCTGAGTAGGTATGTCACATTTGACTCTCGGCAGGTGAAGAGTGTTGATCAGATCATTGGGATATCATAGTGGGTGGAGGGTGATGCTACTCTATATTGGGTGGAGATTACTCTACATACTCCAGATCATACTGTATCGTTTGGAATTCCAACTGAGGTGACACAGTTTGGGGATTATTTGGATTTGGATGCAGATGATGAGTTGGTTTTGGATTCGAGTACAGCTGGTGGACATAGTGTTAGCCTTCTTGTTTTGATGATGTTTAACAAACAATTTACCACTAAATGTTGTTTGTCTAGTATTTGTCTTTTCTTATTTATTATAGACAAACAACATAGTTGGAGGATGGATGGAATAGAACTTCAACGATCATATCCAAAGGAGGTTGGTGGAATGTCGGTGAAGCTTATGCAATTCAAGTTCAAGATCCAAGTTCAGCTTCATCCGCGAGATTACCAAGAAGAGCCTAATTGAAGATCAAGATTGCTTGGGTAATTTAGTTTAGGAGTTTATATTATGTGTGTTAGTACTTTAAGCTCAATCATATACACACATACACGTTTTGGTATATATATAGTTATATATATACATATATGTTTTGGGTTGATTGTTTTCAAGTATTACTATGAAATAATTGAATATAATTAGAAAACATATTTTTGTTTCATACTTATATGCATATATATGATTTCATAAAATATCAATTTTAGTTAGTTCAATGAAATCATGTTTTAGTGCATTATATGTGTATTTTGATAAAATACTACATTCATTGTTTATAGACTTCATAATAATAGTTTACATCTTTCTTTAAGTCTATAAAATCATTTTGTAAAGTTTCAAAAGTTGGTTTAGGTCAAAACATCAAACTCATGTGTTTACATTTTCATGTTTTGGACTATTTTGTAAAATAATAATATTTTTCATTTGGGAAGTCTTTTTTTGGAAACCAGTCGCTGTAGCATATTTATTATCATGTCTACAATCATTCCCTAAAGTTTTATATTTTTTAGAATTTATTTGATATTTTTAAACAGTGTTTTAAAATCAACAAACAGTTTTCAGATACTGGATTTTCATATATCAGTTGTCGGTCGACCGCACCGGTCGATCGGACCTGTGATCATTCGTCAGTGGGCAGCAGAGAGTTTGTCGGTCGACCGCACCGGTCGACCGAAGAAGTCTCTGCTCGATTCCCAGTCTGGGATCTGCATCGCAGTCGACCGTGAATTTTTTCGGTCGACCGCCGCTCTGTCAGCTCTCTTTCCAACGGCTATTTTTGTTACCGTTGCTGGGGCTATTTTTGTCATTTTGTTTGGGGTTTTGGCTGAGGTTCTTGGAGACTATAAGTACCCTCTTGATCTCAGTTCTAAGAGCAACCCAAGAGAATGTTTTAACAAGTGTTAAAAGTGTTTAAGTTTGTTTAGTTTGTTTTTGGGGTTTGCTGTTACAAAGAGGAGTTTGCATCAGCTATTGAAGAGTTCATCTTCAACATTTCATCATCCACTCTTTGTGGTTTTTAGAGAAGTTTCCTTAACTCTATTTCCTAGCATTTTTACTATTGAATCTCATATCAATCTTATTACTAGTTCTTATTGAGTTAAGTTTTATTTAATCTCATTGTTACATACACCCACATGAGCTTATTGTATTTGCATTCATAATATATTTGGGGTTGTGAGAGTTGTAACATTGAGTGTGAGCTTTCATTGTGTTCTCATCCATAGTAGAGAACAAACAATTATTGTATCGAGCCTAATTGTGAGATTCACTTTGTAATACACTTGTACACCGAGAGGAGTGTGTGGTGAGAGTCGGAGATCGTTCCAAGAGGAGTGGCGTCGGTTGACGAACCTAGGGAGAGGTTGTAACCGAGCACTTGAGGGAAACACGGTTAGGTCCAACACTTGTGAGGGTGTAGAGTGTGATTGCAAGAGTGTCGATTGTAAAGTTTTTGGTTAGCTAGAAAACCGAGTGTGAGGAGTGGATGTTGATCGGTGATCGTTGAAAACCGACATAGGGTGGTTGTAAACATTATTCGGGTGAGCGTAGAAAACCCGGTTGTGATAGTGGATTTCTCCCCGGGAGTGGGGAGCGGAGACGTAGGACGGAAGGTCTGAACTCCGTGATCATTTGATTGTGTTTGAGTGTGCTTTGGCGTTCATTCATATTTATGTTCATATCATATATCGCCATTGTGCATTGCTCATTTCTATATCATCCACTATCTTGTTTACCCTTGTGTTAGTTTACATATCCTTGCATATATTTCATCATATACCTCTTTGCTAGGATATATCTCTTTGATCATATTGCATATTCTTGCTCATATCATATTGTATATCTATCTTGCAAGAATAATATTTGAATTAGTTTTAATTGGCATTTAAATCAGATTAGATTAGCATAAGACCCTAATCACCCCCCCCTCTAGGGTCTAACACATAGTTCGCATTTGGTTATGGTCAATGGCTCATCTCAAGTGGATGTATTTAGTTTGTTTCACTTTGGGGCCATTGGGAGTTCTATCAGTTGCGGATTTGTTGATGATGTTGGAGAAGGGCTGCGAACTCTTCTAGTTGATTGAGGGCCACTTGGTGAACTACGTTAAGGCTTGATTCCTTAGGCAAGAGGATACGTAGGCAGTCATTTATGATGCAGCCAGTTTGGTGAGTTGATACCGACATTTGGAGAGTGTTTACATTCTCATTTGGGTGTCGACTTGTTGTGGATTGAGTCCGTTGTCGTGGATTTTTTCCACGTCGTACTGGACGCAACAAGTGGGACGTTTGGTTGGTATTGGTGTCGGCTCAGTTTTGGAAAAACTTTGCCGTGGTGGAGAATTGTTGGATAGCATGTTCCTAATATATTTCCTAATTTATTTTGGTAACAGGTTATTGAGATTCCTAATATGTTTTGGTAATAGGATTCCAAATCTGTTTTGGTAACATGTTATTAGGATTTCTAATCTGTTTTGTTTTTTGTTTTAGAATTCCTAGTATGCTTTTGGTTTTAAGATTTCTATATATATAGAACGATTGGAAGAGAGAATTGAGCAGCAAATTGGGGATATTTACAGCACAGAAAAGAGATATTTTCTGAGTTATTTGTTAGGTTTTATTTGGAGAGAATTAGAGATTTGTTGGTGAGATTAATTGGTGAGTTTGTAATCTCAGCTTATACTCTTCTTCTCTATTAGTGAAAACTACATCCCCTTCTTGCCCCGTGGACGTAGGCAACTTGCCGAACCACGTTAAAATTGGCTGTTTGAGTTTGTGCCGTTATTTATATTGTTTGGCATTTTCTCGGCGTTTGTTTGATTTGATCTCTCGAAGCACATTGGTTTCGTTTTGGCTTCCGCCGCGCACAACAACTATAATGTACTAGCTAGATTTCAAAAAAGAAAAATTATAATGCTGTAGTGCGCATGAATATTGACAAGGAAAGATAAAAGAGTGACGTGGTTTGACGAGCAAGAGAAATTTGTCCGTAAATGATTCTATCTAATAATTTCATGGGCTGTCTTGAAGTATATATATCGAGAATATTATGAAACACAAATTCAGAGTCAAGATATTTGAGGTGGAAAAAATATATAAAGAAATTGATCATGGGTTAGGAATTTCATCAGGTCATTAGATCTCTGGTGACTCTTATATTATCATCTCACACTAATCACACTATTTGTGGACAAATTTAATTTTAGAGTCAAATTTTAGAATAAATAATTTATGCTCCTCAACAATTATTAGATTAAAACGCATTTTAAGGGTAAATAATATTAAGATAGCCTTTGAGACATAAGTTAGGGCAACTTGATATCAAAAATATATAGCACCCTAGTTGTCATTTAGACTTGATGTTAGCTTTTAATTCAGCCACAAACTAAGAAGATAATGATTCACTATAGAGTAGGATCCAATACGCATCTAGAGCATAGATTTTCCTCTCTCTATCACTGTGATAGTTTAAGCTAACATTTCAGCTATCATGATAGCGATCATATATATGATTTAAAAATGGTAGTTAAAGAAAATGGTATTAAGAACAAGCTAGCTAGAAAGTAACATCACCACGGCACCACCCACGCGAGGATCCAAATATCCAATGTCATTTTTGAAGGATGAAGGGTCGATATCAAAACTAGTTATAAGGTCTTTAAAGTTCAAAGGTCCCATTAGCAGAAAAAAGTTAAGAGTACATTTGGTTAGATATGCAATGTTTAGAAGATTATATATCGTCCCGGGTTCTTCAACATATCCTGTTGAAAATTTAATAATTACAGGCGCGCCCTCTAAACATTAGACTAAAACTCTGGGGTTGAGCACTCTTTTTATGAGTCAAGATCTAAATTTACGCAACAATGTCAAAATTTTATAGAAAATTAGCTTTAAATTCATGTGTGGGATTTGAAGTAGTTTAATTACTCTGATACCGTCCTAAAGTCTCTGTAACTATTGCATCAAAACTCTGAAGATGTGGTGTGAGAGTTGAGAGTTATATTTTTATATTCTGACAATGTTTGAACATATAACTTAACATATAGTCACATCACTGAAAGTTACCATGTTTTTTATTGCTTATAGTTGAGAAATTTATATAAACTAAAATTAATTAATAATTTAAAAATATAATTTGAGATCCATCCATTATATTAATAAATAATAATTTTTCAATATTAGTAGTTGAAACAACATCTAGTTAGCAATACAGTACCGCATATACAACTATAATACCCATATATTTGCCGTATTAAAGTTTTTTTTGTTTTTTTTTTTGTTTTTTTTTCTTAGGGGGATATGATAGTATTAAAGGTTTTAGAAATGCATGGAGTTCGAATCACAAGAATGATTTTGTTTTGTCTTTCATTTAATCAAATTGTACATGGGTAGTTAGATTTACAAAGGAAAATCATTTTATTACGGTTAATGATGTGAGCAGTGTTAGTAGTAATCTTCCATGAAGTTATATAACCACTAGTTGAGATGCATGTGCAATGCACGTGGTTGAATATCAGGATTATTTAAATTAATAAAAATAGACTAAAACTAAAAAAAGAAAATAAGGTTTTTTTTTGTGGGATTGATCATCAACTTAATAATCTCTCACTCAAATAAAATATTACCATTGTTTCCTTCAACCAAAACTGTGGCCACGTGTTCTACTATTTTTTAGTTATAAAGACATTAATCTAGTACAACATCTCTATTTATTAGTATCTTGAAGTCTTCAAAAGATGGGTGATCATTCAATTCACAAAGGAATTTTGTATATGAATTTACTTACAATATGTTCGTTAAACTTTTAGTTGTGGTTTGACTCATATTCACGTTAACTTTTAGTTGTGATTTCACTCATATTTATATTATTTAATATTCTCATTCAATTTTATAGCTCATTCTTTGTACCATAGAAGTAAAACTGAAAGTATGAAGAATTATTTTCTTGCGAAATTAGAGCAGGGAGATTATGATATATTTCACCATGTGCTCTAAATATAAAAAATTTCTTTTTTATTTAATGCAAGGTCCCTATCAAATCTTACCCCAAACGATATGAATGAAAAATGCTATTATAACTTATTTGCCTAGGATAATTGTAGCATATAAGACATATAACTCATCTGGAATATCCACATCTGCTAAGTGGATTTTGCTATTGTGGGAGCAACATGTTAGATGTTTGTATTTTAACTTTTTGACTCTATAATAGACACAATAATTTGGAGTGTATAGCTTATATATCGTAAAGAACATATTAGTTCATAAAGAATTTTTCCTAATAACAATATTATTACAACGATATTATTATTCAGTACTAAATGAATTTTATTATATAAGATTATATGACCCTTTTTAATAAATTATAATGTATATATATATAAAAACCTCAATGCTTATAGCCAGTAGTTGGTCTCCACAAATTAGGTTAACTTTACATTTAGTTTGCTATTTGTAGTATTGTTGGCAATATCATTATCTTTCCTATTTATCTTATTATTCATACTTTTCTGATGTAAATTCTCTTTTGCTAATCACTCAATTGGATATATTTAGTTTTTATAATATCAAATGTTAGAATGTTTTATTTTACTTAAAAAGTGTTGACATTATTTTCTTAAAAAGTATATACACATAGTAGCAACAGTATATAATTCAGTTTAACTCAAATATTAGCTTGAAACCATTTAGAGTGATATTCTTTCTACGCTAGAATGATGATATAGTGATTATATAGTCCAAAAGTCAAAGAAGAAATTTCTACAAAGGAAAAGTAATTTATTATGCCAAATTAACAAATAATTTATAAAATATACATGAGCAGTTCAGATAACTATAGAAAATAAGGTATATACATTCATGAAAATTTCATAGTGAGTGACCAACTACAATCATCCTAATTTAAGCATAAATAATTATTATTTTAGTTACTAATTTGATACGCGTAACTATAGAATAAATCTCAAGAAAAAATAGGAATTGAGATTAGATTATACTGTAGGTAAATAAATACATGTTATTAGAACTCCTCTTTATATTAAATTTAAAAGTAATAATTTAAATTATTAAACGCCAAATATTAGCTCATGTGAGAAAGTAAAGTAATCTATGTTCTATATACATATATAGTCAATCAATTAAACGTATTAAAAGTATGATGAGCACAATCAAACTTAGGTAGGTTCGCATTAAATATAATTTATAAAAAATAGTACATTAAAGTCAAAATATTTTTAACTACTATATAGATTGTTTAAAATTTTTGCATATATAAATTTAACTGTCTAGGAATAGTGATGTGCACATTTAACTATGGCCTAATAATTTTAAGAATAATTTACTCTTCAATATCATTATTAATTGAAGTATCTATGCATTATACTAAAAACAAAATTTAGAAAACTATAAAATAAACACCCCTCAAAAATTTTAAAAAATATAAAAACCACCATAAAATCTTGTTATTTATAAATATACAAAACTATTAAACATTACATTGAAATTAAGGAATTACAAAAAAATATTGAAAATTTTCAAACTTTAATTTGGAGGGGTAATTTGCAATATACTAAATTTCAAATTTAATAGATTTTTTATTAGTTATGTTCTTTTCAAAAATGGTATGGATAATATTGACCATGAAAAGTTTTTTTCTAAATCTATACTATTAAAGGGTGTATGATGTTTTTTGCAAAATTTTAATTTTCTAGGGGTTGTTAGTAATTTTTCATATTCATTTTAATGTCTATAAGTTAGAAATTCTCATAGTGTTTTTTCATAAATTATAAAATTTAGGGGATTTTGCAATTTTTTAACTTATGGGTCTTTTCTATAGATTATAAATTGTTTATAGACTATTTATAATTTCTATGCTTTTAATTTACTAATGAGTTTGAAATTCTCAGGGTATTTTTTATAAATTTTGAATTTTATGGGTTTGTTTGTAATTTTTAAAACTTTAAGGGTGTTTTTATAAATTATAAATTATGTAGGGGATATTTGTAATTACTATATTTTAATGTACTGTTAGGTTAGAAATTATTAGAATTTTTGTAAATTTTACAATTTTGAGGGTTTTATTTTATAATTTTTAAAAAGTTCAGAGTGTTTATTATAAATTCCATATATTTTTAGGGGTTGTTTATGTTATTTGTAGGTTTTTAGTGTGTTTATAGGTTTAAAATTTTTAAGGTGTTTTTTATAAATTTTGAATTTTTATGAGTGTTTTTACAATTTTCAAAACTTAGAATATATTTTCTCCAAAGTCAAAAACTTTTCAGTTTCTCGCTAGCATATGTTTTTTTAGATTTCTCATTGAATTTAAATAAGTAAAATTTATAATTTTAAGATGTTTTAATAAAATTTTAAATTTGTAGGGGTGTTTTTACAATTTAAAAAACTTAGAGAATATTTTTTATAATGTCCAAGAACTTTTAGGTGCTAGTTAGCATATGTTTTTTAGCTTTCTCTTCTACGAACTGAAATAAGTAAATGATTTGAATTATATGAAACGTATCTCTTTTATCCAATAACATGTTAAGTCTCAGTATGAGTAGGATAAATCATTTAGTCACCAATTCAAAGAAGATAGGATAATTAGAATAGATTAGGATAATAATGTAATATTTAAAAAAGTTTAAGGGTAATATTGATAATGAAAAGATTTTCCCGAACTCATAGTTTTAAAGAAAGTATGATATGATGTAGGACACGACTATACTTTCTCCTTTGGAAAATTCTCCG
>BQKN01067341.1:477845-498470 GCA_022839385.1 Asparagus kiusianus
TCCTTTTTTGGCTCTCCTTGAGACAAAAATCAAAGAATCCAACCTTTAAGTCATTTCAAAGAAAATTGCGGCAGGCTGGAAAAGTGTTTCAAATGCAACAAGCAATGTTAAAGCCAGAATACTGATACTATGGGATCCCAGTATCCTGAGCATTCAAAATATGATAATCAATCCTCAACATATAACATGTGCAGTCAAGTTAGTTGATAATAGAGTTGATTGTATAATATCAGCTATATATGCCTACAATCAGTAGGAAAATAGGAGGGGACTATGGACTGACCTCTATCATATACAGCAATCCATTGGAAATATGCCTTGGATACTCAGTGGGGATTTTAATACTATGATCAATGATGAGGAGAACATTGGGGGAATCAAGCTCACTGATACAGATACAAAGGACTTCAATGCTTTTATTGAGGATTGCCATCTCCTACATCTCAAAACTGTAGGGAATTTTTTTACATGGTCAAACAAACAAGATTGTGATACTAGGGTTTGGTGTAGACTAGACAGGACTCTTGTGAATAACACATGGATTCAGAAATACAGTTCTAGTCATGTTGTGTATATGCCTCCAAGCTTATCTGATCATTGCCCAGCTTTAATATCAATTTATGATGAGGGTAAGGAAGGCAAGAAACCCTTCAGGTTCTTCAAAATGTTGACTAATCATAGCAACTTCCTGCCTGCAGTATCTTCAATTTGGCAAAAACAAGTGAAGGGCTACAAAATGTATTCAGTCTTTCTCAAGCTCAAAAATTTAAGGGAGGTTTTGAAAGATATTAATAGTAAACACTTTGGAAATATAAGTGAGCAGGTATATAGAGCAAAAAAATGCATTAGAGGAGGTCCAGCAAAAGCTCCAAGTTGATCCTTTTAATCATTCTCTCATTAGTCAGGAAAAAGAATGCCTATCGGTATACAACAAACTCTTGACTTGTGAAATCTCTTTTCTCCAGTAAAAAGCCAAAATCCAATGGAGTGTCAAGGGAGATAGAAACACAAGCTATTTCCACTCAATTATCAAGGCTAACAGGCATCATAACAGGGTCCTAGTCCTAAACAATAGCCTGGGAGGGAAAATCACTGAGGAGGAGGAAATTGTTAAGGAAATCATTTATTATTATAAAAACCTCATGGACACAGCCATTCCAACATCAGATCCAAGCATTGATATTATTCAGAATGGTCCATGTCTGGGAGAAAATCATATCAGATATCTATCTACACCTATATCAAATGAAGAGATAAGAAATGCAGTGTTCTCCATTCCAGATAACAAGTCCCCAGGCCCTAATGGCTATGGATCTTCTTTCTTCAAATCCTCCTGGAATGTGATTGGAGGTGAAGTTACTCATGCTATTCAAGATTTTTTTTTTTCAAAATGGTAAACTATTGGGAGCTATCAACTCTACATCCATCACTCTTATACCTAAGGTACATTGCCCAAACACTCCTGCTGACTTTCGGCCAATTTCTTGCTGTAACTGTCTTTATAAAGTGATATATAAAATTCTTGTAACTAGAATCCAGTCTGTGATGGGGTATCTAATAAGTGATGCCCAAAGTGCTTTTGTCAAAGGTAGAAATATAGCCAGTAACATCCTTTTAGCTCATGAATTGGTGAAAAACTATGGTCAGAAATACATATCTCCAAGGGTCATGATAAATATAGACATAAGAAAAGCTTTTGATACCATTAGTTGGACATTCATTGAAGCTATGCTAAAGGGCTTGGGTTTCCCCAAAGTAATGACTAAAAGGATCATGACTTGTATATCTTCACCTAAGTATTCTATATCTTTCAATGGATCACTCCATGGCTATTTCAAAGGAGAAAGAGGCCTTAGGCAAGGAGATCCCCTTTCCCCTACCTGTTCATCTTGGGCATGGAATATCTTTCAAGGAACCTGGATCTACTAAAACTGGACAGGGATTTCAATTTTCATCCAAAGTGTGGTAAGCTCAAGATCACACATTTGATATTCGCTGATGATCTCCTGTTGTTTTGCAAAGGCAATCTAATATCAATTCAAAAGCTCTATCAATGCATTGTACATTTCAGTGAGATTTCTGGCCTTGATGCAAATCCAAGCAAAAGTGCAGTGTTCTATGGGGGGTTCCTGAACCTGTTAAAGAAGATATCAAAATTTATCTGAATTTTTTAGAGGGATCTCTCCCTATCAGATATCTTGGAGTTCCATTGGTATGCAAAAGACTTTCATTGCAGGACTGTAATCCCCTCTTCACCAAGATCTCAAACCAATTCCAGAAATGGTTGAATATCAGAAATCTGTCATATGCGGGAAGAATTCAGATTATTAAGAGCATTATCCTTGGCATTCAAATATATTGGACCTCATGTTATATTCTACCAGCCAAGGTGCTACAAAAAGTGGATGAACTATGTAGAGATTTTCTATGGGAAAAAAAGACCAAATCCGCAAGATTCCATTGGTTTCATGGAGTAAAACATGTACAAGTATGATACAAGGAGGTCTGGGGACTTTCTCTTCAAAAATCTAGAATTATTCATCAGCAATGAAGATACTATGGGACATACACTCAAATAAAGAATGTTTGTGGATCAAATGGATCCATGGGACATACTTAAAACACACTGATATTTGGCAAGTGGAAATCAAAAATAGTGACTCTTGGATGTGGAAGCAGCTCTTAAAAGCTAGAAACAAAGGTTTGCAACAATGTGGAGGAGTAGAGAACCTACATGAGCTAATCAAGGCGTGCTGCTGCAATAACAATAAAGTCAAGCTATCGAAAATGTATCAAGCTCTATCCCCTATAGTTGACAAAGTGCCATGGTGCAAAACAAACTGGGGGGTTTTAATCATCCTAAGCACTCATTCATTTCATGGTTGGCAGTGCATGACAGACTTTTAACACAGGATAAGCTTCATAGAAGAGGAATCATTCAAATTAACAAATGCATACTATGCTCTGGTGCTGAAGCAGAAAACAGGAATCACCTATACTTTGAATCTATCTACACAAGAGAAGTCTGGATCAACATCATGGACTGGTTGTAATTTAAGTGGAAGAGTTGTGATTGGAATCTTCTTCTAAATTGATACAACTCAAGTATACGAGGAAAAGAATTCAAGCATAGAGTGAAAAGAATGGCCCTGTCTACATCTATATATAATATATGGATGGAACGTAACGCAAGAATCTTCAAGCAAAAATGCAAGGGGATTGAGCAACTTACCAAAATAATCAAGGTGGACATGTTGACAATAGTTCTTAATAGTAATATACAAATAGAAGATGAGAAATGGATACTTTCCCTGTAACTGTATATAGATTGTAGGGAATTGGCGGGTACTCAGGTTTGAGTTTTTTTGATGTACACAAATTTCTCCATAAGGTCAAATGAATAAAATTTCATTTACCAAAAAAAACCCAGTATTAATTGATCTTGAAGTTGGATTGAACTAAGAAAATTCTTAATATTAAGAATTATAAGATCAAACAACTGGAAAGTTTTTTCTATCATAATAGTAGAGATAACTTCTAATAGCTATAGAAACTTTAAATATTAAGGCCACTGGATTTCCTACAACAATTAACCGGTATATATTCTTACCTCTTTCTAATTATGCTTTTCACTTCGCTTACTTCCTGTTCATTTATATTTATAATAGGTTTTATACGCGTGCAATGCACATGGTTAAATATTATGAATAAATATTTTTAATGTATTTCTTTACTAAAATTTATTTCTCTGTTTTCACTTTGATTGTTTTGCTCACTTAGGTTTTTAAACTTTAGTATTGTGATTATTTATTTTCTTTAATGTTTGTTTGAATGAGCTATACCAAGTTTAAAATTTTTATGTTAATAATTGAATTGACAATGAATAAATATAATCTAAAGATAATTTAAATTTTCACGTTATTTGGATTGACATGAAACCAAGCTTGATTTGAGAAGGTATAATGTTGTAAAAGTGAAAAACACTTGAAAAAGTAGCGTTATAAAAGAAGAATGAATAATTAAAGCCAATAAGCCAAGATGATTAAATAAAAGTGGGCTAGAATGAAACTAAAGAGAATATAAATTTTGTTACTAATCATTGATAGACTTCAGAAAATATCATAAAATAAAGATTAATGCTAACTTAAAAGTGTCCATGAAAACCTCTTCTAAAAGTTTCTGATTTTACTCAAAAAATTAAGCTATTATATAAAATATTTAATAATTTAAATTTGTGTTGTATTTATAAAGAGCTTTAATGGAGATTTTTAGCAGCTTGTTCTGAATGAGCCTTGCATATTAGTTTTAAAGTATAATATTTTTTTTATCGTGTTATATGGATGTTTGCTTGGTTTACTTATCATTCTCTTATTTCTTCAATAACTTGTATCTTTGGATTGATATATATTATTAACACAATTTACGATGATATGCATATCTTTCCTACAAATTTGAGACACATATAAGGTGAATTTTATGTTTAGTGACCTTTAATAAGAATTTTAGTTGTAAAATATGTAACTTCATATTTAAAGATCTTGAAATTGGATAGTACTATTACATGCTTATTTTTTATCGTGTTCTTAAAAATTAATCATTCATTTGTAGTCATATCCCCAAATATGGTTACATACAGAGTCGTGCCACTATATAGAAAAAAAAATAAAAATATCAATTTTAATTTTTTTTACTTACGCTATGGTAACTAAGTATCACATGCATACTTTTTGTTCATTATAGTGATTTTTCTTATCTTATCTAGCTTATTATATCTCTAATATAGTTTATCAACGGATTCACTTTAGTTTCTAATGCAAGATTATTTATATGTAATTTTATATTAAGTTTATGATTCTTTTAGTATTTTAAGAATAAAGTGCGAAAATTTACAAGTGCTTACTATTTTTTTTGTATCTTTCATGAAGAATACTTTTTTAATTAGGACAAAATTGTTCAATATGTTCTTCAAGGGTAACTCGGCCAGTGCTTCTTTGCTAGATATACGTTTTATCAATGTCAATTCAGGTAATTCATGAATGTTTCTGAATTTTGAGTTTATTTTCTTCACTTCTCCATTTGAAATGAAAACAACTTAGTTCTTTTAAAGGATATCTCTGAACTTTCTGATAGTTTCTCCATACATAACTCATTGTATTTTTTATTTTATAAATATTATCAACATTAGAGATAAATATTTATACATTATAATCAATTAATGCTAACCTATTATATCTTAATGTAATAATATCAAATATTTCCTGTTTTCTTTGCCAAATTTCAGCTTTATTTGTGATTTTGAACTTTTGAGTGTATGTTTTGCAATTTTTAAACTTTAATAGCATTTTATGAAAATTTTAAATTTTAATTTGGATGCTTATAATTTTCATGTTTCATATGTTGGTGGTAAGTTTTTAAATGTTAGAATGTTTCTTGTAACTCTAAAATTTTGAAGGTATTTTTACAATTGCTAAAAATTTGGGTTATTTTTTAAAAATTTTAAAATTTTAGTGATCTGCTGTTAATTTCTAAATTTAATATGTACCGATTATAAGTTTTGAAATTTCAAGATTTTTTATAATTTTTTACTTTTGAAGTAGATTTTATAATTTTTGTTACTTTGAGGTTATTTTTTACAAATTTTAAAATTTTAAATGCCTAATGGTATTCCCTGGAATCCATCTATGTTGTTTCTAAGTTTTAAAATCTTTGGATTTTACGTGCTTTTTTGTAATTTATTTAATAATTTAAAAAATGTTGAGGGTGTTAATTACAAATTTTAAAATTTTAGATTTCATGTTTATTTTTAAGTTTAAAAAAGTCAAGGTGTTTTGTGTAATTTTAAACTTTTAAGGCTATTATATGTAATTTTTAAAACTTTTGGGTTTTTGTAACACTTCATGTATTATAATCTGTTATCTACATATAATTTCTTAATCCTATTTTTTTCTAAATTGTTGAACTATAGGTAGTTCATATAGAGTTAATATAGGATATAATTAGTATTTAGATAAATTAAGATTTAAATAAAATATTTAAAATAAATTTTTTTAAATTGTTGAGCTATAAACAGTTCACGTGGAAAGATAAGATATGATTAAAATTAGAATAGATTAAGATTCAAATGAAATATGCAAAATAGTGAAGGATAATATTAACCATGAAAAGCTTTTACTGAACTTGTGCTTTTTAAAAGGAGTATGATATGATTATGTATTAATTTTCCCTTAATAAATTTCTCGGAATTCTTGTACCGATTGTTAAAAAAGCAAGTTTACTTCAATTGAAATTCTAAAAAATAAACAAATAATTTTTAATCCAGGGAATAAACAATTAATACTTGAATTAAAGGAATCCCAGCATTATTTCAACAGATCACGCCACCCAAACAAAATTTCTAATATAGGAAGGACAAAATTAAAGTAGGCCTCAGCTTCATCTGGATTGTCTCTTTCCTGCGGTGTGCAGCACGCATGCAGAGAGAAATGGCCCTTCTTCAATTCTTGGTCCCCATTTTATTTAAATTTGGAAGATGTTTTTTTAATAGTAGAGAGACAAGAAGAAGATACCTCCACCAACTCGCGTCTGCGTTCTTTTGTAGTTTAGTGTCTCTGAACGGTTGTTAATTTTTTGGCTTAGTTTGGGTCCAACACAACTGTAATGATAATCTTAATTATAGTGTTCTAGTAGCTAGGAACAACTGTTTATTGTAGTTTTAACGGTTAATATGCATCCTCATTAAATTTAAATTATTATTTTTTCATTTGGAAGTCAGGCATCTTCAATATAAATGTGCACTAGCAATGGACCACATGAAGAAAAGCTCAATCTGCTCAAATCCATAAAAGAAAATGTAGGCTCGGTTACCATTTGGGGAAAAAAACAATGAAAACACTCGCACGCTTGGTTGACTAATGGAAATTCTCACTGTTACGGAGTTCTCATTCGCCAAAGTGCAACTAATTGCCCAGTAACAAACGAGTGTACTTATACATGCAATGCTCCAATCAAGTTGGCGGCCAGAGACCAACGAAGATCATGACCTAGCCGACTCGTTAAGTTGACATTCCTCAATGTCGACTCGAAAGACGATACTAGTCGATCCTCTTGTCGAAGACGACTCGCCACAAGCCCACTCGACCAGATACTGAACGCGTTGCGAGGACGGCTCAAAAGGCGTTACTTCTCAGCGAAGT
Source organism: Asparagus kiusianus (assembly GCA_022839385.1). Taxonomy (NCBI): domain Eukaryota; kingdom Viridiplantae; phylum Streptophyta; class Magnoliopsida; order Asparagales; family Asparagaceae; genus Asparagus; species Asparagus kiusianus. Next base: position 485,039 of record BQKN01067341.1, read on the forward strand.
TAAATGACAACTTCTGCCTCGAGCCTTTCCCGCTGGCGACGTGTCAACATCGCATTTAATGCGTGATAGGCGCATCATGCCTCTGGTCCCGATAGCCTTCATGACTCATCAGACCACGTAGGCATCGTCATGCCGCCAATCACTTCTTATTTAATTCTGAAGTGATCCTTCCCCCACTCGCCAGCCGACACCTGTAAAGTAGATGCTGACTCAGCTGCCAGCCCACACTTTGTCACCGCCATCCTATACTCGGTTGAAGTGACCAATCTACCATTATACACTCGGTATAACTACATGTACTATTCAAACATAACAAAGGCTGGAATCTTAGATCTTTGGATCTTTTTTCTGATCTAATCTTTAAGCAGAGACACTGTACACCCATAAGAACTCTCACAGTTCTTCATTTTTCCCCATTCAAGTTCATTAGCTGACTTGACCATTGGATGAACCACTGGGGATCTTAGCCCCGTTCTCTCACAAATTCATACATGTGCAGGCTTTTCAGCAACCCAACTCAAGAACAGGACATAAAGTCGGGGAAGAAAGCGGCCCCTCATCAATTCTAAACAATCTCATCTAACAACGGATACAACTGACTGCATGATCACTTAACATCAACACTCACACTTAGAAAAATCAACTGATATATTCTCAAAGTTATAAAAAAATCCAATAAAATTCTAACACATCACCTTTTTCTATTGTTGCCATGCACGCATTGTGTGTATTGAAATACTACCTTTTAAATGAAAAGTTAGATTTTACTCAAATCTTAAGTAATAAAGAGAAAAAATTACTGAAATTTGGTCTAAGGAAAACTGGTTGGTGTTCATAAAAATAATTATAGGATTTACTCGATAAATTTATCTTAATTGTTTTTTCAATATCTTAGATCCTAGATCATAGGATTTACTGATTCCACTGTGATTACTAATTACTAATACAATAATTTCTTCCATAGCCCTGTGGAGAATTATAGAATTTCCATGATTTTTGTAGTGGTATAAGCTGACAGTATTGTGTGCACATTTTTCCAACAAAGTTCAAGATTGTCTCATTAGCAAATCGGCAGCCCAAGAGGTAGTCAACACAACCCAGCCCAATTTTATCCCAGATAGGGCCCTTATGTTCGGCCCTTGTGTCCGGCCCAGTTGAGAGTTTCCTTGGATGGATAAGAACCAAATGATCTTTGTACTAAACACCATTAAGCAACCGCCTCTCTCTCGCTCGGGGGAGGAAGAAATTAGCAGTAAAAATGTCATCTTTGGGAACATCGAAAGGGATGCTTGAGATCGCCAAGTTCGCGGTGTACGTTAGCGTCCCGATCGCCCTAACCTACGCCGTTGCCACCGAGTCCAAAACCCTACAGAAGCTTATGGGACTCGTAAGCCCCTCTCCTCGCTCAGCCCGATGCTAATTTTGTTAAATTTCGCAAGGGAAGTAAGTTGAACTTTGTTTCAGTCTAAGCTGTAAACAATTTATCAAATTTCGTCCAATTAAAACCATTTTAACCTAATTTTGTTTGGGGGACATTTGAAATTGGTTCTGAAACGTAGTTGTTTATCTACATCTAGTATACATCCTGAAGAGCTATTGCTTTGTTTTATTTAGAATTTTTAGAATCTGAATCCATCTAGATTAGATTAGGTTAGCTGTGATTAATAATTTGAAGGATCTGGATTTAGTTAAGATTCTAACTAGGGTTGCCAAAATGAGTGACGATTAGTAAGCTACCTATGAGTAGTACTCCAAGATCTCAGGTTCGACTCTTTTGGGAACATTTTCAGGACTTTAATTTTCTAGAATACCCAAGGCCGTGCGTTGGTGGTACCTCTTAGTCACACCCAGGAAATGGAGTAGAAGAAGAGATGTAGGAGGAAGAGATGGTGCAAGGAGAGAACAAAGAAGATAATGGAGGGTGTAGAAGATGGAATGCTTCTTTGTAGCTTACTAGTTCCTATTCATTCTCTAGGTAGAATCAAGTAGAGGCTCATATTCGACTGATCAGTTACTAAAAGTTTAATTGCGCTCTAACGTTGTCAATGATAAATAAAACTAGTGTAGTTCCTTATAAACACGGACATTTTTTTTTTGTAGTTAAGTCCAAGGAGCATTTATTTGTTAGTGTGCTTCCTTATGTATACTTAGGTTCCTCTTCCATTGGTAATTAGGTGATGGTCATATGTGCAGGTTGTTGTATGTTCTATTTTGATCTAGGGGATGCTTAGGAAACACTTAGGTTGCTTTCTCTAATGATAGGTTAACTTTTGTTCCTCTTCCAAGATCTTGACTTTGTTCTTCCCTTGCCAAATATCCCTTTATCATCTTATGTGTTGCTGCGTTGATTGCCTCCAAATCTAGTCAGTGGTTGGGAAGTTTTGGATTAAAAGATAAATTATTCACCACTATGGTTACTGGCTCAAACTTATTATTTTATTGGACAATGCTATTTGGAGATGTATTATGATGTTAAACCTTAACAAAAGAATCTGACTTGGGAACTTTCTCATGAAAGTTTGGATGCATTTTTAATAATTAGCTATTGTTATTTGCTTCTTACTAGTTACTTCAGCTTTCATGTTTTGTGAAATTATTGATGCGATGCTAGGCTTGACCCGAGGGTGTCATTCTAGGTACCGTCATCGTAGTAACCTGAATGTCTTTGGTGGATAATAAAGACAAGTATGGTACTAAATGGAGATCTCATAGCTTGCTCACTGGATATGAAGCGAGACTCATATAGGGTTATGTTCACGTAGTTCTAGGCTTCTAGCTAAATCATTCCTTTTCTTTGTGAAAATAATTTGCAGAAGAGTATGTGGTCATATGCTTAGACATGATAATGTTGAATAGGTACACATGTATAAATGGAAATCTTGTTACCTGATACTTATACTGAAATTTTCCGCAATGTGCTAAATATTTGGGTATTCCAATAACCGAATCAATTTTGTTTCCCATGTGCTGCCAAGTTTTTTAGTGGGGTTTGAATCTTGAAGTAGAGCTTGTATGGTTGTCAATTGTCATTAGTGGGGTTTGAATCTTGAAGTAGAGCTTGTATGGTTGTCAATTGTCATTCATATTGCTGGATAAATAGCTCCTTACATCATGACTCGGTCTTGTCTTATATAAGCATGATATGAGGTTCTTATGTTAAGCTTCAGAATTCACTCATCCTACAAAAGTGATATCAGATTGTTTTATATTGATCCAATTAAATGAGACTTGGTTTCACATGACATCATATATCTGTGATCTTTTGGATTATATGCGCTGCATTTTTCTGCTTGTTCTGACACAGCTATTTTTAATGCAAATGCCTTTTAATTTGTGTCGGATGGAAGTGGCTGTTTAAGTAGAAGACAAAGTGAAGTTACTAGAAAGTTGTCTACACCAGGGTTAGATGATTTAAGTTCGAGACTAATATTGATTATGGCTATCCACATTTGTTGAAATTTTGATCATTCCTAGTGAGTTTTTCGATTGTTTATCTCCATTTCTAAAGCTACTCCTTTAAGAGTAGATCTTACATTTCAAGATACGAGGTACAATGCTTCAATCGTCAAATTTCAGTGTAAAAAAGATAGATCAGGTATTTATTCAATTACTTAGAACATCATTCAAGTGCACGAAGCTTGTAACTTTGGAATAGAATAGCTACATTTTTTTTTTCTCTGCTCTCGGAGCGCTGATTATTTTCCCCCTTCTGCAGCGGCCGTATGTCGTGTATCCTCCTGAGGGTCCTAAACCCCCATCGCCAGAGGAACTCCGGGAAATGGCCAGAGAGTTGGCTCGCAAGAACAATGCTCGTTGATCCGATTATGTCGCTATTATGTGGTAACATGCAACTCCTTATGCTGCGAGGCTTGAAAATGACACCAGTATCCTATGCCTTCCGAGAAATGGCTTCTGCTGCTTATATTTAATATAGATACTTAAGCTCTGTCACTTTTTTTCCCTTGCGTTGTTGTTTGTATGGGAGATCATATCTTCCTGTGGGAACATCTACCTCCAAAATAAGTTGTACCTTAATGCAAAGGGCAAGGGGCAAAAATCTTTGAAGCCTTGTGTGTGAGTACAGCTGAAGCTCATTGAGATTGTAATAGGAGATGTTTTGTGTACAATAATGACTATTTAATAGAGGGCTTATTTGATATCTTGTTTTAAACTTGTTAAACTCGAGATTAAACCGTAAGCAGAACCAGTGTCGTAATAGAGGGCGAAGCTCATTATGCATATAATCCGCATGGTCGACTGTGTTAAAAAATCCCAGGCAGAACGAGATGAAATTTAAGAATTTATCTAACTTCCTATATAACAAACATCTATAATAAAAAGAATCACGTTTTCGCCTCGCGGAGGGCTATTTGCGTTTGAATCCTAGCTTTTGCTCCTGCCAGTCCTGGGCAATGAACTATAGACACGGTTATGGAGTGCAAGGGAGGCGCTACAGTCACACCCCCAACCGTACTCTTTTCTCGTTACAGTGCACTGGGGTCCACATGAGAATTTTTTTTAAATTCTCATGTGAACCCCAGTGTACTGCAGCGAGAGAGGAGTGTGGTTAGAGGTGTGGTTAGAGGGTGTACCTCTAGCATTTTCCCAAATGCAAATAGGGGACATCGTATCTTGTCACAGGTACCATATGTTCGGTTTACAGCCCAAAAGACTCATCTTTGGATTACAGCCGTCAGTCAACATGGGCTTCTCACTTGTTTTGGATTACAGCCGTGAGTCATGTGGGCGTCTCATTTCTTTCTAACGGGCTGGATCTGATGGTTTGACCTTATCATTGTGATCATGGAGCGCGGCTTCGATTTCGCTTCATTAACACTAAGGCCTCCTTTAGCCTGCTTGATTGGAATCAAGTAAAAATAGAGTGAATATAGGAATGAAATGTTGTGCGCAGCGGAAATTTCGGCAGAGTTTCTGGTGCACAATAAGAGAGAAAGATCGATATGAATTCTTGTTTCTCAAAGGGAACAAGAATCTGAAGTTTATATCCTATCAAAGTAGGATATTAGCTCTTCCTCTCGTCAGCTCTAGGACTGCGCGTCGAGGGACTCTAAATCTATTACAATGGCCACAAACTCAAACAACCAATTTTTACGTGGTTCGGCAAACTGCCTACGTCCACGGGGCAAGGAGGGGGGAGATCCACTAATAGAGGGAGAGATACAACTAGGGTTTACAATCTCACAATCTAAACCCTCTCAAACAAACTCTCAAATCCCTCTTACAAATATTCTCTCAAAGGGATGCACAAAACAAAGAACTACTACAGAAAGACTTGCTTCTTCTTTCCTCAGTCAGCCGCCAAAGTTCTCTGTGTTTTGCTGCAGCCGCCAAAACCTCCACGAGCTCCCTTCTGTTCTGCAGCCGCCAACCTCACATGACCCCTGCTACAAGCCCTCTTGCACAAAAACCTAGACTAATAAATCAACTTGTTATTTATAGGAGGGAGGAGGATATCGGGTGGGCCTTTGAGATTCGGTTTTATTTCCAGCTCTTCACGCGGAAACTCGGTTTTGTTTCCAGCTCTTCACACGGAAACAAAGTTCACGAACTTTGTTTAGAGAGTGGCCCCCACCCACGTGACACCATTCACAATTCTCCACCTCGGTGAAGTTTTCCCAAAACTGAGCCGACACTGACCAAATCAAATGTCCCACTTGTTGTGTCCAGTACACCGTGAAACAATTCACGATAACAGACCCAATCCATAACAAGTCGAGAACCCAAATGAGAATGCAAACACTCTCCAAATATCAGTATCAACTCACCAAATCGATCTCACCCCATCAAATATCCAACCCGGCTGCATCGTAAAGACTTGCCTACGTATCCTCTTGCCCAAGGAATCAAGCCGAACGTAGTTCACCCAAATGGCCTCCAAAGGCCTCAATCCACTAGAAGGGTTCGCAACCCTTCTCCAACATCACGATCAAGTCTGCGACTGATAGCACCTCCAATGGCCTCAAACACCTCCACCTGAGGTGAACCAATGACTATATCCAAGCTACATCTATCAGCTGCACTCGAATCAAAACCCAACTCATCATCTCATCCGAATCCAAATGACTTCCACGCTGTGTCACCTCAGCTGGAATCCCAACCAATGCAGAATGATCTGGAGTAATCTTTACCCGATGTGGAGTAGCATCCATCTCCACCCGCTGCGATACTTCTAAGGTCTGTCCAAAACTCTCCACCTGCTGAGAGTCAATTGGCTCCCTCATCGAAGCCTCAACCGAAGTGACACTACCAGACCTATCTTCCAATGGAGTTTTATCTCCAATCACAGCAGTTGACAACCCTTTAATAGGATGACCCAAATATGTCGAAGCCTCTGTCCAGAAACTCTTCTGCAGACCATTGCTCGACCACAAACACCGATCCTCCTCCAGTAAGGCACGGTTCTCCAAATTTGCCACCCTATCTAGTTGCCCCAAGATTTCCTTTCCAACGAAGTGTCTCGAAATGTCGTGAGCTCGGCTCCAATACAGAAATAGGTCCATCTTGTACCTCCCACCAGAATGGAGTACCTTCACCTTTCTGTCTATTACACACTTCTTCAAACTGTTAGAGACTACTAGGACTTTCTCCAATGGGGATTTGGTTGCAACCCAAACACGCTTAGAACAGTCACCAACAAAGGAAACCAAATGCCTATTACCTCCCAATGATGCCCCCTTGGAAGGCCCCCAAACATCCACGTGAACTCCTTCAGAACGACCCTTAGCACGGTGAATAGAGGTGCCACACTTCACCTCGGTCTTCTTGCTCACTTCAACATGTTCACTGGACTTCAAACTGCAGGTCTTCGCACCCTCCAAATTCTGCGCGTTCAGCGCATCCAAAACCTCGCATCTCCATAATCCAAAGTTGTTTGTGCCATTAAACTTCTCCACATCTATCTTCATAGAGTGGATATCGAGGGACTCTAAATCTATTACAACGGCCACAAACTCAAACAACCAATTTTTACGTGGTTCGGCAAACTGCCTACGTCCACGGGGCAAGGAGGGGGGAGATCCACTAATAGAGGAAGAGATACAACTAGGGTTTACAATCTCACAATCTAAACCCTCTCAAACAAACTCTCAAATCCCTCTTACAAATATTCTCTCAAAGGGATGCACAAAACAAAGAACTACTACAGAAAGACTTGCTTCTTCTTTCCTCAGTCAGCCGCCAAAGTTCTCTGTGTTTTGCTGCAGCCGCCAAAACCTCCACGAGCTCCCTTCTGTTCTGCAGCCGCCAACCTCACACGACCCCTGCTACAAGCCCTCTTGCACAAAAACCTAGACTAATAAATCAACTTGTTATTTATAGGAGGGAGGAGGATATCGGGTGGGCCTTTGAGATTCGGTTTTATTTCCAGCTCTTCACGCGGAAACTCGGTTTTGTGTCCAGCTCTTCACGCGGAAACAAAGTTCACGAACTTTGTTTAGAGAGTGGCCCCCACCCACGTGACACCATTCACATGAAATAAAGTTGATATGAGAATTAAATGTTCATTCTTATTTTCATGTTTGGATACAATTAGAGCCTGTTTGGATTTGTAGGGGGTGAAGAGAAGTTAAGGGAAACTAGGTGAGAGAATGGAAGGGAAGGGAAGGGAGTTCCCTTCCCCTTGGTTACACCTCAATTTGGGGGTAACAAATTTTATACTATTAGGGGGTGAACCAAGGGGAACTAGGGTGAATAACTTCACCTCCTAAATGTTCCCAAACAAGGTGAATGGAGGTGAATGGTTCCCCTAACTTCCCTTCACCCTTATTCCCTTCAATCCAAACAAGCCCTTAGAGAATTAAGTGTAGAATGTTTTTAAGAAACGTATTTACAAAATTTTTTATTTTATTATTTTTATTCGCACTTAAGTGAGAATATCAATTCATTAATAACTCATTGGGAATAGAAATTTCCATATGTAGTAGGAATTAATGAGAAGTGAGAATGACATTGAAGTTAAAATTGTATTGTATTCTCATTTCTTTCCGCGTACCATACGAGGCATAATAAACAAGGAGAAACACTATAACATTTAGGACAGTATTATCATTACTGTTGTTGTTGGGCATTGCCGAAGCCAAACTCACTTTGAATTTTCTTTCCGACTTCAATTATAATTGATTGTGGCGTTAGTTGAAAGATCTCATACTAGCTTCCAATCATTTCACATGCAACTTTTTTGTAATATTCTTTATCCAGTCTAATGCTGTGTCTCTGTTCCTACCCGTTGAATCACAAACTCATGCATGAACCTCAACACACTATAAATACAAGCTCGTACACCCGTTGAATGCATCGGCAAACTAATCACGACCCTAAAGAAGAATGGCGTTGTATCCTTCGCTTCGATAGCGCCATACAACGACGATCATGATCAGACCCATTTCCTGGAACTGTGGAGGAGATATCGACATGTCCTTGACTATGTTAACTATCGGTTCTATTCGTTTAGTAGCAAAACACCCGTGACTGAGTTTATGGGACAACTTGATAGTTTGAGCTCAAAGTATGGAGGTAAGCTTTTGGTGAGTTTTGCGACTGATGATAGTGGAGGATTGAAGCCTAAAAATGGGTTTTTTAGAGCTTGTAATAAGCTGAAATCAGAGGGGAAACTTCATGGGATTGCTGTTTGGTCTGCGGATACTTCCAAGAAAATAGGGTTTAAATATGAGAAGCAAAGCGCAGGCTCTGTTGGCGTAATTAAATTCGTTGGGGGTTTTAGCTTTGCATTAGCTAAGGGTTGAATAAGTGGGGATAAGCCACATATGTCACAGTGATGGTGTTTTTCAGTCTTCCTAGTCTATATCTTGTTTCATTATTATCTTTTTAATGAAATTACTAGGGTTTTAGGCCTCAAATTTGTCGCGGAGCGGGGGGGGGGGAAGTTGATAGTGCTTTTATTTTTTTGCCCCTTTCTTCCTCTTTCTTTTTTAAAGGGAAAAATTCAGGGCAACTCACCCTGCTCATATCATTTAAATAAAATACTGGTATAAACAGCCAAACTAGTGGTAGTACGAAAACATCAAACGCTTCGTATTTAAAACTAGGGAGCGGACCTAGTCGTTACCTGTTAGTCAAATCATATAAAGCCCATACTAATCATAATTAAGCTGCCTAGTTGAACATAACGAAGTAAGGAGCTGAACACCCAACGCATACAAAAGTTTAACAACCATCACAAAGTTTTTGTCGATGGTATTTTTCTGAAATATGAATTATTTATAGTTCAGAAATCTATATCCGTTGCTAGGCTGTTTGGGTCATGGAACTCTAATGACTGAATCACAATCATTAGCTAATAAAACATTTGATATTTTTAAAGTAATGATTTCTTCACTATTTTTTGACAAAAAGAATCCAAATCCATATATTTTTCCATAAACACCTGCGAAAGCATTTCTTAAAGAATAGGAAAACGACCTCTTCCAAGATAAGCTGTCTTTGTTTGGGCCCAGTTCGCACTTTATGGGTGCGGGCTCTATCATTTGGAGCGAATCTGAGAGCAGTAAACAAATGAATGGCCTCAAAACGTTTTCCGACAGAAATTGTACTCCTGCTCTCGGATAACACCAAATCCGCGTGCAAGTTGGACTAGAATCTTGCCTCCAGATGGAGTTCACGTTCTACACTACTCATCGCTGCTTTCGTTGAAGTCATTCTCCCTCTTAACTGTTTCTGATCTTAGCTTATAATCACAGTGTAATGTATGGAGGCGCATTCTAGATCGCCACCTTTTCCCCTAGTTATTTCTGTTATGACATTTTTGTCTTTACTGGCAGCTTTAGACTTTAGTTTAGCTCCATACACAAACTTTTTTTGTCATTTAAATTAGATCTTAATTAGTCACTCTTCCCCTAATTTAAGAGTTAGTCAGACTTACATCGTTCTGTCCGAGAGTTAGATATTGTGCTTTAGATAGAACTGAGAACCAAACGGTTTAAAGGATTTTACTGTTGGTCTCTGATCTATGTGCGTAAATTTCAGTTCTATTCTCTATTTGGGTTAAGGCATTTTAATTCTTGTTTTTCGAAAATGGAAAAAAATCAAGAGGAGGAACACCGGTATTGAAAGGGATAGGCTACTCAAAAACGAAACGGCTCCTCCTGGGGCAATATAATAAAAATGCCACTCGATTCTTGTGCTCCATCACAGAAAAACATCCTCTAGATGCCTCGATACCTCTTTTACACAAATTAGACCTCGTGGATTATTATTATAATATATTATGAAGAAATCTCTACGCGAACAGTTTCAATTTGGGTGGAATGTCTAATTTCTATAGACTTTTCCACGCATGAGTAAAATAAATACCCTCTAATAATCTTCGATCAGATTTGTCACTTCTCTCACATTCTCTCACATCATTGCTTAGCCATAAAGCAAGTCGTTTAGACCGAATAATAGCCCGAATAAGTTAATTTCCAATATGGTACATCCTTCGTCGCATACTCGAGCAAAGGAAAACTTAGAACTTGGCCACCTCCTTTGGAAAAATATCTTTGATCACGTCTGCATCACGCTCCTAGGAAAAATATCTTTGATCACGTTTGCATCACACTCCTTTGTTTGGTCTCTTCCAACATATTTAATTCTTTTCATATATTCGGTTCATAGACCTACTAGTGTTTTCCCTCCTCCTGAGAAGTAAATTACATGTCTGTGGATTAAAAATTAAAGATCCATGTTTTTTCAGTATCTTTTGCATTTGTATTTCTTTTTTTTTTCCCTCAACAATGCAGAAATCTTCTGGCATGGAAAGTCATTTTTCCTGCAATTCTTGCTAAATTATTTTTGTTTTGTACAATATTCAAATTGATGGTGCTAGATACGTAGCTTGATATGTTTCACTTTCATCACCAACCAACCTTCTTCATATGAGATTTGACAAACTCTAATTAATGATTAGTTAGTAACTTAACGGAGGAGATGTCTCATAATATAATGAAATGGAAGAATAGAATTCATATAGCCGGCCCCAAATATTTGGGATAAGGGCTTTGATGATGATGATGATGTTGATGCATGTTGTAATTAATGATCAGTTGGGATGGTCAAATCTGACAATTTAGGCGCTGTGTGGGGACAGCATTGAGCCTGATGGCTCTAGGCGCTGTCAACCCGAACACATCCCCCATGTCGAGCTCGCTTGGCTTCGTACCATTAGGCAGCTCCCAAATTGAAGAAATGCCCAAGCCGAGCCACCGTAACGTCCACATCGTACAGCCCCAGCTGCATCAGACAGACCTTGCATCCTGGCAGAATGCGATCAGCTCGAAGAAATTCCCCTTGAAGCCGGCATTCACAGTATCGCCACCCATCGGAAACCTAAAGGGATGGAGAGCATCGACGTCTTACTTTTGCAGCAAACCAAAAACAGCCCCGATTGCTCGACATCTCCACTGCTTTTTGACAAGGATGTAGAGAGTCTTAAAGAACTGGAAAATGATTGCTTTCCAAATGTGGTCTTTTTTGCCTTACCGTGTTTTTCCTACAAAATTCACGTTCCACAACAAAATTGGACTCGAAATTTGCCCAACAATATCTCCAGACATAGTTCACGTTCTGCAGCGCATACAAATGTTTTGTTTTTTTTTAAAATCAGATATCAGTCACTCTTCTGCTCTAATTTAAGAGTTACATTGGACTTATTCTGGTCTATCCATACAGTTTAAAAGCTTTAATTGCTAGGTGTGTTAGTCCTGGTTTATGTCTAGCTTTCAGCTCTCTATCTAGGTTCGCGATACATTTTAATTCTTGAACATTTCATATTTTGGTTCATATACCTGCCAGTGTTTTCCCTCATTTTGAGAAGTAGAATACATGTCTGTGCATTAGAAAGTTACGATTTATATTTTGCGGTGGAATATTTTTTGTATTTGTATTTCGTTTTTTCAATAATGCAGAAATCGTGCAGCATGAAAAATCATTTCTCTTACAATTGTTGCTAAAAATTGTTTTGTTGTGTCAGAGGTGGAATTGTTTGTTCTCTCTCATGTATAAAGACTCATACTCTTTTACCGGTGTTGAACATACATCTCGTATGGTAAGGGTACGTACAGTGAAAAAGATAAATCCGTTGACGTCATCGAGTAAGTTCTAAAAAAAATACTCAGAGACAATAAGCTCACTTCAGTAGAGGCATATCTGCATTATTATTATTAATTGGATTTAGAGGAAACACGCATGACTATCATCAAGTATAACTCTTGAAAGGGGGAATTAACAGAGTCCATATACAGGGCCCATCATGAAACATGAGAACGCTACTCATAATGGACACTAACTGTTCTCTCGCCTCGCATCAGGCATGAACATTTTCAAACCCATAGTTGTTAATTCCCTGCACGCATTTTGGTCACGGGAACAAAATGAAGGAGCAAAACAAGGAAACAATAAACTAGCTACCTACGTATTTGAAATCACGCTAGTTCTTCCAAGGACAGAGAGGCCACATCCTTAATTGTAACCATTTCATATTATATTTGACGGGTATGATTCATTTATAATATATGATAGAACAGAGGAAGGAATGCTGTCAAATACAACTGTGAGGATGGTAAGAGTACTTGTAACTTATTTAATAATCGAATAATAAAAGACAGTTATGGTTCATGATTAATATAACTAAAATTACATTTCATGTATTCTGTTTATTTTCACTTTTTATTTTTTTTATAGGAAAAAGGGGTCTCATTTCATTTATTTTAATTATCAAGAAGGTGAACTACAAAGCGAGAAGATGAAGACTACAACAGTACGCGACTCACATGACAGATAATATCATACTATTAGAAGTTACGCATATCTTGGTTGGTCTTAATGTGAGAGTGCCAGCCATTTTACACACACACACAAAGACACATATATATGATAAAATGAAATTGTGAGCTTATATTCTTATCGTGAGCTAGCCCAATAAGCTACCCGAAACAATGATTGGCACTGCCATGTTGAAAAAATTATATTGTTTTAAAATTTGTAACCATTGCTTTAGATATGTGTAGAAGGGACGTCTATTAAGTTGCTTGAAAAATCAACATATCAATAGTTTGATAAATATTTAAGAAGATTTTAAGTTATGTGAAAATTTTACCATATACATTTGATGATGTGTTGAACATGATGTATGGTACCGACATAAATTTGATGAGTCGGTTAGTCTAGCTCACAATAAGATTTGAGCTCACCATCTCACAATATGATTACTATATATATATATATATATATATATATTGTTGATGCTCGTGAACAAACAGTCGATGGGGGTTTCCCGCGGTCGGATGCAGTTTTGATCCTGGCAACGGTGGGGAAGGATAGGATGAATGTTGGGGCTGACTCCTCCTACGACTTTATGCCCGATCCTGAGCGCGCGGGGTGGACTGATAGCCTGCACATGCAAGAATCGCAGGAATAC
>BQKN01067341.1:503470-532052 GCA_022839385.1 Asparagus kiusianus
ATATATAAAAGAGGGTGCCAGCAATCATCTTTCATTCTGTTAGAGATTTTGTGGAGATTAATCTGCAGAATTAAACACTAAATAAATAACAGCACCAATTAAAATACCACAAGCAAGCAAACACCAAGATTTAACGTAATTCTCCAAATCATACCTACGTCCACGGGGCAATCCAGAGAGAAATGTTTTACTATGAGTCAAGAGTACAATCCCTCCAATTTACACCTGAACTTGAGGATTAAGTCACAAGAGAAAAATACAGTGTTACCTTTAAGACACCAAAACCCTAAAATCCGTCTCATCAAAAATCTTCAATAATCACGAAGAAACCAGCACCATACTCTCAACGGCATCGTCGTTATGAAGATAATGACTTTTAAATCACTATAATCGGACAACCGAGCTATCCGGAATCTAAATTTCTCTCTCTTTTTCTCTATCGGATTACTGTAGCATGTTACTGTTCACGGTACTGTAGCAAACACTGTAGTACAAAAAAATACAGGTTTCTCATATATAGAATTCTCTAAACATATTCCTATTTTAAATAGATCGTTCAAATCCACTTCTAGATAGAGTTTTAATTTATCTGAACCTCATGTGAGCTTTATCTTGGGCTGGACCCACAACAATCTCCCCCTTCAGCCCAACGAGGGGTATGCCAATCTGTAACTTCTCAATGGGAGTTCATGCCGGCCAATCGCCGGCTCTTTTCTCTAAAAACAGTCTTCGTTAAAAAATCTGCTGGATTTTTATCTTTGTGAATCTTCTGTAGCTTCCGCTCCTCTTTCTCAATAGGTTCTCTAAGCCAATGATATCTCATATCAATGTGTTTTGTCTTGGAGTGGAATGTAGAATTCTTGCTCAAATCAAGAGCACTTTAACTATCAATGAAGATTTGATAATTTCCCTGCTGCAAGCCTAACTCCTGTAAAAATCTTCTCAACTAAATCATCCCCTTACCGGCTTCTGCAGCTACAATATATTTCGTCTCTGTTGTAGATAAAGCAATACACTTCTACAACCTGGACTACCAAGATACTGCTCCCCCTGCAAAAGTAAACAACCAACCCGAGGTAAACTTCCTATGATCGAGATCACCTGCCATATCTGCACTTGCAAAACCATATAATACTGCATTCAAACCTCCAAAACTCAAACACAATCTGAAACTACTTTTCAAATATTTTAAGATCCACTTTACTCATTCCCAATGAACTTTCCCTGGATTAAAAAGAAACATGCTCATAACGCCAATTGCATGAGCTATATCTGCCCGAGTGCAAACCATGACATGCATCAAAACTCCCTACAGCTGAAGAGTAAGGAATATTCTTCATCTCACTCTTTTTCCTCATATGTAGTCGGGCAAAACTTTTTTTAAGCTTCAAATGACCTGCAAGAGGAGTACTGACTGACTTGGCATCTTTTATGTTGCATCTATTAAGTAGCCGTTCAACATATTTCTTCTGTGATAACAACTTTCTGACTTTTCTGTCACGAGCAATATCCATATCAAGAATTCGCTGTGCTGAGCCCAAATCCTTCATGTTAAAAAAATTTAAATAACTCATTTTTTAGCCCACCGATTATCTGACTATCATGACCAATAATCAACATATCGTCCACATAAAACAAAAGTATAATGAAGCTAGAATTTAAAATTTTCCTAAAATATACACACGAATCTGTAATTGTTCTCTGGTAGCCATGACTCAATATGAAAGAATTAAATTTCTTATACCACTGCCTGGGTGTCTGCTTCAAACCATAGAGGCTCTTCTTCAACTTGAAAATCATGTGTTCTTTTCCCTTCACTTCAAAACCCTCCGGCTACTCCATGTAGATCTCCTCCTCCAAATCACCATGATGGAATGCAGTCTTTACATCAAGCTGCTCAATCTCGAGGTCCAAACTGGCTGGTAACCCTAAGATAACTCTAACAGATATCATCTTCACAATCGGTGAAAAATCTTATCAAAATCAATGTCCTTTTTCTGACCAAAGATTTTCACCACTTGTTCTTCAAAACTTTTCTATCCTTTGGCAAATCCACCAATAAGTATCGTTCTTCTCAAGAGACTTCATCTCTTCCTTCATAGCCTGAAACCATATGTCCTTGACTTTATGAGTATGTGCCTCCTGAAAGCTTCCCGGAGCAAAGAATACTCTGAAAGAGGATATCTCGTGGACGGTCGATGCTCTCTACCTGATCTCCTAAGTTGTGCCTCTACAAACTCTTGTTGTTGGTGATGCTCCCCTGCTGAGGAGCCTCTTGCTCGTGGTCCTGATACCGTCTCCCTGCTCTGGTATCTGACTATTATCATCAACATCATCATTATGCACCTGTTCTATATTTGTAGGATGAAACTGTACTGGAGATGAAACGGGTGTCATATCTAGAATCTCACTAGTAACACTTTGTGACTGCTCTGCTCTCCTGAGATCTGCATTAGTCTGATTCTCTTGAAAAATCACATTTGCTCGTCTGATAATTCGTCTCTTTTCTGGATCTCATAGTTTGTAGTCGAACTCATCTTCTCCATAACCAAGAAAGATGCAAGGAACTACTCTATCATCAAACTTCTATCTCTTCTCCTTCGGAATGTGTGCAAATGCCTTGCAACTAAACACCTTTAGATGAGAATAGAAAATATCTTTTTCAGACCAAACTCTCTCTGAAATATCAAAACCCAAAGGAACTAAAAAAGACCTATTGATTATGTAACATGCAGTGCGAACAACTTCAGCCCAGAAGCTCTTAGGTAACTTCGTTATTTTCAACATGCACCTGACTTTCTCCACAATGGTCCTATTGTACCTCTCTGTAACTCCATTATGCTGCGGTGTGTCGGGCTCTATCCTCTGATGTCGAATATCATGCTTGGAGCAATAATCTCTAAACTCAATGGAAGTGTACTCTCCTCCATTATCAGTGCGCAAACACTTCAACTTCTTTCATGCCTGCCTCTCCACCATGGCATGAAACTGTTGGACGACTAAAAATATCTGGTCCTTTGTCCTCAATAAGAAGACTCACATCTTTCGCAATGCATCATCAATAAATGTGAAAAAATACTTATTGTCACCCAAGGACTCCACCTCAATAGGACCACAAACATCAAAACAAATCAATTCTATGATATTATCTTTTCTTTTAGAATGCTTACTAACAAATCAAACACTAGAAAAAAAATGGGCATCCTTGACGGGCTTTCCCGTCAGGGATGCCAAATTTTCCGTCAGGGATACGTATCCTTGACGGCTTCCCGTCAATGATACGCCGTCAGAAAAAGTCCCGTCAGGAAAGAAACATCCCTGATGGACCGCCGTCAGTAATAAGTATTACTGACGGCATCTTACCTGACGGCGAGAGCCGTCAGGGATGTTGAAATATCCCTGACGGCATGCTCGTCGGGGATGTGTATAACATCCCTGACGGCATGTCGTCATGGATGTTTATCGCTGACGGCATAATGCCCGTCAGGGATGTTATATAATCACCAAAAAAATTATGCTGATTTCATGCAAAATTTCCTGTATACAATCCTTGCACTGCATCCATACACTACAGTTACCAAAGAAGCGTTCATTTGTTCATCCTCTTCATAGGCAATCAACAGTTACCAATTAATTTAACCCAGTTACTAAACCTTCGATCAAAAGTTTTAATTATGGGTAGTAAATCTATCTGGGAACAAAAATGACTAAATTCAACAAATTGCATTCAAATTCTTCCCAATTAAAACATATATTAACATTCTAAATCACAAACAAGAAGGTGGTTGACGTCGGGAGGGAGGAGCTCGCTGATCCGGGGGCTGGAGCTCGGGGATGATGGCGGGTCTGATGGAGGGTCAAGGCAGGAAGTGAGGGCGGTGAGGATCTGGCGTCAGGTTCAGGTGAGCAGGCCGATGGTTTGAGGTGGTGCGGTCGTCGGCGGAAAGATGGAGGAGATGGGTCGGCGTGGATTTGAAGAGGCGGCGTCGAAGCGTGGCTGGGAGCGGTGGAAGAGGAGTTCGGGAGTGAGCTGGGAGGCGGATCTGGGCGGTGGAGCTTGGGCCGACGAGCTAGGGTGGGGGCGGAGCTTGGACTGTGGTGGGTGGAGGAGGTCGAATGGGGTGGTAACGGAGCTCGAGGAGGCGAGCTCAGAGGGCGTGGTCGTCGATGAGGAGGCGATGAAGGGGCTGTTGGGCGGCGTTGTGGTGGTGACGACGGCGTGTTGGGCGTGAGGCGAAGGAGTTTGATGAAGGCTCAGCGAGGCGGAGTGGGGAAGATGGAGTTGGGCGTGGTGGCGCTGGGGCATCGAACAGGGGAAGGCGGAGCTCGTGGAGGAGAGCTCGACTTGGAGATTTTGGGGGTTATTTATGGACGGGCGGGAGGGGATCCGTGGAAGGGGGGTTGGAGGTTTTTGAGCCGTTGATTTAGAGAAAGTGTGGACGGTCGGATCGGGCTTCTTCCTGCATCGCTGACGGGCTACCCGTCAGCGATGTTCATGTCCCGTTAACGATGTTTACATTGCTGACGGTATCGAAAAACTTGTGACGGTAACATCTCTGATGATTAATCCCGTCAGCAATGTAAACATCGCTGACGGCATTCTCCCGTCAGTGATGTTGCCGTCAGCGAAACCTATTTTTCCACTAGTGAAATCTATGATATTATCTTTGTCCTCAATAAGAAGACCCTCATCTTTCGCAATGCATCATCAATAAATGTGACAAAATATTTATTGTCACCCAAGGACTCCACTTCAATAGGACCACAAACATCAGAACAAATCAAATCTATGATATTATATTTTATTTAAGAATGCTTACTAAAAAAACTCTATGTTGTTTGCCAAACAAACAATAATCACAAGGGGTGAGTGACGAACCTTTGACAAATGGAATTAGAGACTTCTTTGTCAATATCTGCAACCTCTTCTCGCTCATGTGCTCGAGCCTCCTATGCCACAAACTAAGAGAGTCACCGTCTTCAGCCACGCTCAAAAAATCATATGAAGCATTTGCTTGAGTCTTATATAAATTACAACATATGCTTCCTCTAACCACCACAAGAGAGCATTTGGTAATTTTACATTTTCCTCCACCAAATTAAATTTCATATCCCATTCGGTCCAAAGTAAGACCCAAAATCAAGTTGAGCCGCAAATTGAGAGCATGTCGCACATTCTTTAAGATCAATGTGTATTCAGTATCTGTCTGCAAGTGTATATCACCAAGTCCCACGATCTTCGAATAGCTGGTATTGCCCATCTTCACATTGCCAAAGTCACATGTTTTATACGACGTGAAAAGGTCTCGATTGGAGGTAGCATGACATGTAGCTCCTGTATCCACCGTCCACTTTGAATTCTGACTTGTAACATGCATACAGTCTTCTTCCCTGCAAATGAGAATAACATTGGTATCAAACAAAGTAGTTGTAGTGTCACTGTCAACTTTCTTCTTCTCATCTTTCTTTTCATCTTTGTTCTCAGCTTGCTCTTTCTTTAATGCCCAATAATTCTTCTTAATATGACATGACTTCCCACAATAAAAACATCTCCCTTTAGACTTTGATCTGCCCTTGGATGTGTCACGACCTCTGGATTGGTCCATGTACCTGCTTCTGCCTCTGTTCTCCATGATAAGTGCATGTGAGTTATCTGTGCTAGTAGACTTCCTCCGAGTCTCCTCATTGAATAAACTACTAGTAATCATACTCATCGATAACACACCATCTGGAGTTGTGTTGCTGACTGCCACAACTAGTGTCTCCTAACTATTTGGCAAAGAACCTAATAGCAATAAAGCTTGTAGCTCATCATCAATAGTCATCTTCATGGTAGCTAACTGATTAGTCAAACTCTTGAACCCATTCAAGTGACCTGTTATGTGGCTTTCTTCTTTGAATTTCAAGTTCATCAACCACCTCATAATAAACGCATTGTTTCATGCGGTCTTCTGCTCGTAAAAATCCTCAAGCTTTTTCTAAAGAGACTTCGCAGTCTCACCCGATATATGATGAACACTAATGTCGATCCACATCCGAATATAACCGATCGCCTTCATGTGTTGTTTCTCTCATTATTTATCAGTCATCTTTTCTGGCTTGGCTTCATCTCCCTCAATAGGGTCATGTAAATCTTTACAATACAGAATATCTTCCATATTGGACTTCCATACTTGCCAATTGGAACCATCCAATTTCATCATTGTGCCTAAACCCTCTATTTTTTTTCACCCCAAAGAACGCCTCTAACCAGGGCTCTGATACTACTTGTTAGGGATTTTATGGAGATTAATCTATAAAATTAAACATTAAACGAATAACGATACTAATAAAAATACCACAAGCAAGCAAACACCAAGATTTAGCGTGGTTCGACAAATCGTGCCTACGTCCACGGGGCAATACAGAGAGAAATATTTTACTATGAATTAAGAGTACATCCCTCCAAGTTACACCTGAACTTGAGGATTAAATCACAAGAGAAAAAAAAACAGTATTAGCTTTAGGGCACCAAAACCCTAAAACCCGTCTCACCAAAAATTTCCAATACCCACGGAGAAACCAACACCGTACCCTCGACGGCGTCGTTGTTATGAAGACAACGGCTTTTGAATCACCGCAATCGGACAACCGAGCTATCCGGAATCTGAATTTCTCTCTCGCTCGGATATTGTAGCATGTTACTGTTCATGGTAATGTAGCCAACACTGTAGTACCAGAAAATACAAGTTTCTCATATATAGAATTCTCCAAGCCTATTGCTATTTCAAATAGTTCATCCAAATCCACTTCTAGATAGAATTTTAATTCATGTGAACCTCGTGTGGACCTTATCTTAGAATAGACCCACAACATATTCATGTTTCCATATCAACTATAGAGTTGCAATGGTCGCACGGATCCAATCAGTTTGTAGACAGTTTTTGTGTAAAATAACACCCAGTAGCTCCACAGGTCCAGGGTAGGAGTCGATGAGACGGTGAGGAGTTAGGTCAATATATAGACATGATAGGACTCCACACTCCTCTGGCAAATAGAGCATTAATTCCACTACAAGAGTAAAAGTATCATCTGAATCCTTCCATTTCCCCCCTTCGAGCATGCATGGTCTGTGATTAGTCCTATAAACTGGACAGGTCTCCCACAATCTCTCTCAATCCAAAAACAAACCATGAAGCCAAATCTTCATACAATCCTTCAACAAGCTTACCTCTCCTTCCGGAGTCACCCCATAATCCTCTCAATACTCATCACCCTCTCCCTCCTCTTACTCTACTCCACAACTCGCAGGGGCGGCAAGGTGGTCATAAACTGGCCAATCTTTGGCATGTTTCCGTCCCTTATCACCAACAACCATCGCCTCCTCGATTTCTCTGCTGATCTCCTCAGAGAATTCGACTACACCTTCTCGTTCAAAGGCCCGTGGCTCTTAGGCATGGACTTCATCCTCACTTGCGATCCAAACAACGCCAATCACATGTTCAACCTTCACTTCTCCAATTACCCCAAAGGCCAAGAATTCTCAGAAATCTTCGATATTCTTGGAAATGGAATCTTCAATGTCAATGGAGATTCTTGGACCGACCAACGGAAGATGGCCCACGCTTTTATGAGTACTAGAAGGTTTCGGTCGCATGTAGGAGAGAGTACTAAAGTTAAGGTGACGAGAGTCGTGCTTCCTCTTTTGAATCATATCGCGGAGATTGACAAGGTTGTCGATCTGAGCGATGTGTTTATGAGATTCACATTCGATACGACTTGTGCTTTGGTTCTTGGTGTTGATCCTGGTTGTCTTTCTTTCGAGTTTCCAAGCATTCCGTTTGCAAAGGCTTTGGAGCACATCGAGGAGGTTTTGCTCTATCGACACACTGTGCCTATGGCTTGGTGGAAGCTTCTACGGCGACTGAATCTGGGGGAAGAGAAGAAGATGGCGGAGGCAATCATGGTGGCGGACGAATTCATTGGTCAATGTATTCGAGAGAGAAGAGAGAGTACTCAAAAGATCGATAACGAAGAAGAATTCACTGATTTGTTGGCATCTTACATAGGTCATTCGGACGACAAGTTCCTTCGCGACACGCTTCTCACGTTCCTCGGAGCAGGAAAGGACACCACAGGAGCGGCGCTTGTCTGGCTGTTCTGGCTAGTCGCCAACAGCCCAGACGTAGAAAGAAAGATCTTGGAAGAACTTGCTAGCCTTCGCCCACGCGACACAAGCATGAACGGAGATATGACCGTGTTTGATGCTGAGGAGACGGATACATTGGTCTACCTCCACGCCGTCTTGTGCGAAACCCTAAGGCTTTATCCCTCGGTCCCTTTTAATCATAAAGAAGCTTTGGATTCCGATCTTTTACCTTGCGGACATAAAGTTCGCCCAAGGACGAAGATTATTTTCCATATGTATGCGATGGGAAGGATGAAGGGAATTTGGGGGAAGGATTGCTTGGAGTTCAGGCCGGAGAGATGGATAACAGAGAAGGGGACACTGAAGCATGAGCCATCGTATAAGTTCATCGCATTTCATTCAGGACCGAGGTCTTGTTTGGGGAAGAGCACGGCGTTTACTCAGATAAAATCGATAGTGGCTGCGATCATGTACAACTTCAGAGTGCAGGTGGTTGACGGTCATGTTGTTGAGCCTAAGATTTCTATCGTGATTCAAGCGAAGAATGGGTTGATGGTTAAGTTGAAGAAGAGAGAGGTTAAGGAGCGCTACTGATAAGCGTCGTCGCGTTCTAAGGGTAAATTAAGTTGATACTTAAGTTAGTGGCTACTGGCTAGGGATAATGTTGTTCTTTTGATTGAGAAATAATCTGGCTTACTTGTTCAAGGCTATTATGCTTGCTTGCAGTGTACTAACTACTTTAATCGTTCAAGGAGCTTGATCAGATGGTGGTCTATATGGGTTTTATGACTTTTATTTAGGGTACTAGACCATAACCATATCCGAGGAAATATTTGTAACCATATCCATTACGATATGGATATGTTAACTCAAATATATAACCGATAGAATATGATTACGAATATGTTTTTGTAGTGAGATATCTGGATCCGTATCCGAAATATTCGAATACATACTGGTCACACTGCTACAATAGTTTTAATTTGTAGATGAATGGATTTGAGGCTAATTTTGATGATCAAGATATCTAATCTTAGCTTTTCAGATATAACGAACATATTGCCGAACTCTTTTGCATCACATGAACTATATATACTTTCTAATATTATCTAGTTTTCTCATATTCGTTTTATATCCGCATGCATATCCACTTATATTATATATCAAGAATTGTACCCATTATTTATTTGAATTAGCCAATTAAGAACTGCACAAAAGATAAAAAAAATTGCCGTCATGGAAGAAGACACTGATGAATTATGCCAGCAGTGCCGGTTAATTTCATCCATAAATCCCCATCGAAAAGCAAGAAACCAACTAAAATTTCACTATCAATCCGTTAACCACCGCAAAATTAACCAAAGCCCACACGCTCACTACTTCCTTTGTCCCATCTATTGCCATCAACAAACCAATACCCCTATATATACACTCAAAATCCCTACTTATTTCTTCACCAAAACACACTTTCAATCATCAAATGGCTTCAAAAATCCTCCTCTTCTCCTTCTTGCTTGTCCAGTTACTATCCTCACCATCATTTTCAGCTCCTACAACATCCACCCTCTTCAGAGAATACATCGGCGCAGAATTCAACGGCGTCAAATTCTCCAACGTCCCCATAAACCCTCACATTGACGTCCACTTCATTCTCTCCTTTGCCATTGACTACACAATCTCTGATCCCTCTCCAACCAACGGTGACTTCAATATTTTTTGGGACACAGACAATCTTACCCCCTCCAGTGTTTCCGCCATCAAAAGTACGCACAACAATGTCAAGGTTGCACTTAGCCTTGGCGGTGATAGCGTTGGCAATGGCTATGCATACTTCAATCCTTCCTCTGTTGATTCTTGGGTCAATAACGCAGTATCATCGCTAACAAAGATCATCAAACAGTACAATTTGGATGGTATTGACATCGACTATGAACATTTCAAAACTGATCCAGAGACATTTGCAGAGTGTATTGGTCAGTTATTGACTACTTTAAAGAATAATGGTGTTATCTCGTTTGCCTCAATAGCTCCATTTGATGATGATCAAGTGCAGAGCCATTACTTAGCGTTGTGGAGGAAATATGCGCATGTCATCGACTATGTCAACTTTCAGTTCTATGCCTATGATTCAGGGACGACGGTTTCTCAGTTTTTGAGCTATTTTGAGACGCAAAGCACTAATTATAAAGGGGGTAAGGTTTTGGCGAGCTTTGCTACTGACAATACCAGTGGTGGATTGAGACCAGAAGGGGGATTTTTCAGTGCCTGCAATAGCTTGAAGAGGCAAGGAAAGCTTCATGGTATATTCATTTGGTCTGCTGATGACTCGATGAACAATGGGTTTCGCTATGAGAAGCGATCTCAGACGATGCTTGCAAGTTCTCATTGAGCTAAAGTTAAGTAAAGACACTAGCATATATTGGTGTAAGATATGCATCTAATGTCATCTCATGTGTGCTCTTAAGTTCAGAAGTTGTGTGTGTGTGTGCGCGCGTGTGTGTTTGCTTCTGTTCAATCTATGAATCATATTCATATGCAGGTTTGAATTTTGATATCTCCCATCAAGAAAACTCCCAAATATTCCTTCTAGAAATCCTAATGTTGACCAGCCCAAAAAGTGTAGAGTTTTTATGAGGATGAAGGAACATACCATATAATATGAAGTCAAGAAAAAGAAAACAGGAAACAGTTGAAATGCAACAACATACCCAAAATATTAGAGAGAGTCAAAAGGATAATAGTCAAAGAAGGAGTGCTAATAGAGGAGACCAGGATTCAGATCCTAGAAGAGTCCACAGGCAATTAGTTATCGAAAAGTCAAGAGATACATGAAGATGACTTGTATCCCATAGTTGATGGTTCACAGCATCTCACAGATAGATTTCTAACTAAGAAAAAAGGTGTAAGAAGTTGAAAATCATTTTCCTAATGGTTCATATGCATGAGCTCCTTCGGGGAATTTCCAACGTTCAATCATAGCTCTATGTAACTATTCATAGAAGTCGATAATAAAATTACAAAACTGCTATTGTTTAGTCAATCAAATTGTATTGTAATGTACTTTAGTACTCTTTAATAGTATCACTATTTCATATGATAGATGGATCAATAAAATAAAATTTTAGGATTACTAAATAACGAGTAGATTCTGAACTAATATGTAAAACACTACATAAAACAAAAAAAGGCAAACTTAACACTTTGATATGTTTATAATATCAATATTAGAAAATAGATAATAGATAGAGAGACAGAAACATTTGTCTAATATCACGGTGGTGGACACATTTTCACTTGTTTAGCCCAAAAACTCGGGGTTCGGCTATGAACATTTATTGAAGATGGTTGAAAAGAACAGCAGTACCTCCTCAAATAATCCACGCATCCTTATCATTTGAATATTCTCATAAAAAAAGTAGACACTAGACAAATCAACTTCCTATTCTTCACCAACCAATCATAGACTAAGTCCAGTTTTCTTGCAAATTTAACTATATAATACCCAGGCCCAGGATTCATTCATCACAAACACAAGCCCAAATCTCTCTATCTCCAATGTCTTCACAAGCTCTCCTCTTACAAACTCTCCTCATCTTCCTCACACTCTCATACTCATCTCAAGCCTCCAGCCTCTTCACAGAATACATAGGCGCAGAGTTCAAGGGTGTCAAGTTCTCCGATGTCCCCATAAATCCTAACGTAGATTTTCACTTCATCCTCTCCTTTGCCATAGATTATACTACAACACCAAATCCAACTCCCACCAATGGAGACTTTAACGTATTTTGGGACTCTACTAACCTCACTCCTTCCAGTGTTATTGCCATTAAACAGAACTATAGCAATGTAAAGGTAGCATTAAGTCTCGGTGGTAATAGTGTTCGTGACAGTGATGCCTACTTTAATGCTTCCTCCATTGATTCTTGGGTTAGCAACGCAGTCTCTTCACTAACAAAAATCATCGAGGAATACAATCTGGATGGAATTGATATCGACTATGAACATTTCAGTGGTGACTCTGACACTTTCGCAGAGTGTATAGGTCAGTTGCTGACAACACTGAAGAAAAATGGTGTGATATCATTTGCTTCTATAGCTCCTTTTGCTAGTGATGAAGTCCAGAACCACTATTTAGCTTTATGGAAAAACTATGCAGATGTTATAGATTATGTGAACTTCCAATTCTACGCCTATGATTCGAGCACGACTGTCTCTCAGTTTCTGGGCTATTATGAGACCCAAAGTGCAAATTACAAAGGCGGAAAGGTTTTGGTGAGTTTTGCCACTGATGACTCTAGCGGAGGACTGAGACCAAGTGGTGGCTTCTTTAATGCCAGTGAGACCCTCAAGATGCAAGGAAAGCTTCATGGTATCTTTATTTGGTCGGCAGATGACTCCTTGAGCAATGGCTTTCCCTATGAGAAGCAGTCACAATCCCTATTGGCAAGTTAATAGATCTGACCATGATTATCAATGTTTCCTTGTAAAGTACATTTGAATCCAATGTATCACACCTTAAAATTTGACTATGTTAAAAGACATTAAGCTTTCCTATATATCACACCTTAAAATTTGTAAAGTACATTTGAATCCAATGTATCACACCTTAAAATTTGACTATGTTAAAAGACATTAAGCTTCTCTATATTTGAAGTTTTGCATCATTAGGAGTTATAACCTTTCCTATTTTCCTCAGTTGTTCTTCAGACCTTACCAATTTGAATTCAGGAAGATTTCAACCTTCACAAAATAACTCAATTCTGTCCAGGTTTGAGTTCAACCAACTAGCTAGCACCTCTTTCAGTTTCTTCAGATAAAAAATTATCCAAACATGTCGTCAGAGATGGTTGTTCTGTTGCCCTTCCCGTCAAAATCATGTGCTTTGTTTAACACACCAACTTTGTCTTTTCTTCTTTATCTTCAAATTTAGCCAAACCTTGCAATAGTATCATTATTAGAATTGGGAAAGAAAAGCCCCCTTCCATAATTAATTCTACTTAGTTATGGTTTGATGTGGCCGTCAACAACTAAGTGGACCTTGGACATTGTATATGATAACATCTATCATGCCAGTTGGGGACCAAACGACCACCATAGGTATAACTTATAAGCAACTTAAAATAAACTATTCCACCTAAGGACAGAGATTCTTGACATATAAACCTCAGACCTCTTATTATCATTTTGTTCTCCAAAAAAAAAAACTCTTTTTATCACTTAACTCTACTGTATCTTCAAATAAGCCAGCAGCGCCGGTAAAATTCATCAATAAATCCATATCAGAAAGCAAGAAACCAATCAACATTTCACATCAATCCCTTAACCCCCGCAAGAATTAACCAAGGTCACACGCTCCCAACATCCTCTGTCTCGTCTATTGCCCTCAACAAATCAATAGCCT
Organism: Asparagus kiusianus; assembly: GCA_022839385.1. Taxonomy (NCBI): domain Eukaryota; kingdom Viridiplantae; phylum Streptophyta; class Magnoliopsida; order Asparagales; family Asparagaceae; genus Asparagus; species Asparagus kiusianus. Next base: position 517,000 of record BQKN01067341.1, read on the forward strand.
TTATAAATTCACTCAAAAACCCCTCCCATTTCCTCACCAAAACAATCAATCATCAAATGGCTTCAACAAACCTCATCCTCTTGTCCCTCTTCCTTCTTCATTTATTACCCTCACCATTATCTTCATCTCCATCAACCTCCACCCTTTTCAGAGAATACATCGGTGCAGAATTCAACGGTGTCAAATTCTCCGACGTCCCCATAAACCCCAATGTCAACGTCCACTTCATCCTCTCCTTCGTCATCGACTACACGACCTCTGACCCATCTCCAACCAACGATGACTTCAACATTTTTTAGGACACCGACAATCTCACCCCCTACAGTGTCACCACCATCAAAGATACCCATAAAAATGTCAAGGTTGAACTTAGCCTCGGCGGTGGCAGTGTTGGCAATGGCTACTCCTACTTTAATCCTTTGTCAATGCTTGGGTCAATAATGCAGTTTCTTGATTAACAAAGATCATCAAGCACTATACTTTGGATGGTATTGATATTGACTATGAACACTTTAAGACTGATCCAGAGACATTCGCTGAATGTATCGGTCAGTTGGTAATGACTCTAAAGAATAATGGTGTCATATCATTTGCTTTGACAGCTCCATATGATGATGATCAAGTTTAGGCTCATTACTTACGGTTGTGGAGGAAATATGGGCACGTTATCAATTACGTTAACTTACAATTCTATGCATATGATTCAGGCACGACGGTGTCTCAGTTTCTGAACTATTTTGAACAACAGAGTGCTAATTATAAAGGGGGTAAGGTTTTGGCAAGCTTTGCTACTGATAAGACTAGTGGAGAACTAATACCAGAAGGGAGATTTTTTTTAGTGCCCGCAATTGCTTGAAGATGCAAGGAAAGCTTCATGGTATATTCATCTGGTCTGCTGATGACTCGATGAACAATGGGTTTCGCTATGAGAAGATATCCCAAACTACGCTTGCAAGTGATCATTGAGAGGTAAAAGTCAGATAATAGATAGTGGTGTAAGAGATGCATCTAATGTCATCTTATGTATGCTTAAGTTCAAAATTGTGTAGATATACACTTCAGTTCACTAAATATGAATCATATTGATATGTGGGTTTGAATTTGTAACTCTCATGTGAACTAAACTCTTCAAGTTTCCTCCTATCTTCTAGAAATATTAACATTGACTGACTGAAAAGTGGAGAGCTTCTATGAATGAGATATAGGAAAAGAATTGAATCAAACAGATATTGGTTGTACTATCACACCAAAAACTCTAAGGAACAATCATACACATTAAGGAAAAAATTCTGAAACATTTGGAATATAATATGTCCACATTATTACAGATATTCAAAAGAATAGTAGTCATGAAAGGAGTGCTAAAAGAGGAGACGAGGATTCAAATTCAAGAAAGATGCCATAGGCAATTATTTCCCGAGAAGTAAAGAGGCATATTAGGACGAAGTTGAAAATCATTTTCCTAAAGGTTCGTTTTCATGAGCTCCTTCACTGAACTTTCAATGTTCAATCATAGCTCTGTATAACTATTTCTAAGAAAGGGGAGTCTAATAGGCTCCAACCAAATTGTGAAGTACTTCAAAAGAGAAACCCTATTCAATACTGTTAATTCTAATCTATCTAGTAGTATGAGACAAGAAAAATAGACTGATCTATAAAATAAAACTTCAGGACTTTTTTTTAATACAAGTACATTCCAACTAACGTGTAAAGCATTACATAGAACAGAAAAGCAAACCTCAAACTCCAATATGTTCAATACCAGTATTAGACAAATAGGTAGGATAGATAGTTGAAAAGAACAGCAATACCTGCTTAACTAATCAACAAATCCTTCTTGTTTAAATTATTCTCATACAAGAAGCTAAGACTAGACAAATCAACTTCTTGTTCTTCACTAACCAATCAAAGACCAAGCCCTACATTTCCTTCTATAAATACCAACATTCAGGATTCATTCATCACCAAAACACAAGCGCAGATCTCTCTTACATCTCCAATGGCTTCACAAAGTTACCTCTCCCCAACTCTCCTAATCTTCCTCTCACTTTCATATTCATCTCAAGTCTCCAATCCCTTTACAGAGTACACTGGTGCAGAGTTCAAGGGTGTCAAGTTTTCTCATTACCCATAAACCCAAGCATAGATTTTCACTTCATCCTCTCCATTGCCATAGATTATACCACATCCAATCAACTCCCACGAACAGAGTTCAACATTTTTTGGGACTCTAGTAACCTCAACCCTTCCCGTGTGACAGCCATTAAACAGAACAATAGCGTAGCATTCAGTCTCGTTGGTAATAGGCAATGCCTACTTCAACCCTACCTCTTTTCATTCTTGGGTTAGCAACAGTCTCTTCACCAACAAAAATCATCGAGTAATACAATTTGGATGGAATTGATAATTTGATATCAATGATGAACACTGCAATCCTGACTCTTGACACTGTTGCAGAGTGTATGGGTCAGCTGCTGACAACAATGAAGAAAAATGGTGTGGTATCATTTGCTTCTATTGCTCCTTTTGCTGGTGAGTAGTGACCAAGTCCAGAGTCAGTATTTAGCTCTATGGAAGAATTATGCAGATATTATAGACTATCTAAATTTCCAATTCTATACATACGAGTCAAGTACGACTGTGTCACAGTTACTGAGCTACTATGAGAGCCACGGTCCTAATTATAAAGGAGGAAAGGCGTTGGTGAGTTTGCCACTGATGACTCTAGTGGAGGACTGAGACCAGAAGGGGGCTTCTCTAATGCAAGTGAGACCCTCAAGATGCAAGGAAAGCTTATTGTTAGTTTATTTGGTCAGCTCATAACTAATTGAACAATGACTTCCGCTATAAGAAGCAATCACAATCCCTGTTAGTGAGAAAGTTGTTGTGCTAAGTTAGCTAACATTGTAAAGTGTACATTGAATCCAATGTATCACACGCTTAAATTTGATCATGTTTAAAGCCTTAAGCTTCTCTATGTTTGAAGTTTTGAATGAACAAGAATTATACTCTTATTTTCTTCAATTTTCTTCAGACCCACCAATTTGAATTCATGAAGATTTCAAGCTTCACAAAACCCATATTCTCTCTCCAGTTTGATTTGACCAGTTCATCAGCACCTCTACCCTCTTCTTCACCGCGAAAAATAATCCAAACATGCCGGCAGGGTTTGCTTGTTTTGACGCCTTTCCTATCAAAATCATGTGCCTTGTTTAACATCCCAACTTTGTCTTCTCTTTTTTATCTTCAAATTTAGCCTACCATGTGACAGAATTATATTAGGATGGGGAAAGAAAAGGTTTCTCCATCATCAATTCCACTCTGGCAATGGTTTAATGGGATGTCAACAATACTAAGTGGACCTATGGCAGTGTATATGATGTTAACATGTCTTATGCCAGGTGTGGACCAAGTCATCACCATAGGTATAGCCAAGTTAAATAAATTGTTGAACCCAGGAATATATATTGTTGACATGTAAATCCCGGGACTCTGATTCTCACTTTAATTCTTCTTAGTTGGGTGGCAACCTGTCATCCTTACCAAGGGTTGTCACCTTCATGCTCCTAGGTGATGCAGGTTGATTGATTATCCTTATGAAAAACCTTAATGAAGACTGCAAAGATCGGCTCAAAGCTCAAAACCCTGTTCGGACAGCTTAACCTACTAAAGGTTTGAGCTAAATCTTGGAACTCTTGGATATCAATGATACAACAGTAGTATTCACTCCTCGTCTGATGGAAAAACAACCATAAGCATGGAAAGTAACATGGTATATGGATATGGGCATAAAAGATGGTGAAATGTCAGATAGAGGAAAGTGGGTAGTGGATTAAATACAAAAGTTGCAAAATAGACAATAGAAATTAAATTTAGAGGGCACTAGCAAGTAGAAACTAATTAGTTATTCTTTTCCAAATATTTTTTTGATATACATGGAGATCAAATTGTGAGGTAACTAATACAAATCAAATCAATGCAAGTTAGTGATCCAACATAATCACATTCCAAAGAAGATCAAAAGAATGATCTTTTATATTCACTTGGAACATGCTAAAAAGGGTCGAGAATCAAAGCCTGAAAAACATGAGTAACAAAAGGACAGATCACTAAGATGAATATTACTCATGATGATGATGAGCTGGCATAATATAGTATGCATGTATAATAGTTTATCAGAAGAATATGCATTTAAATTTAAAGATTTAGTGGAAAGAACCAAAGGTACAAGGACGACTGTAACAAAGAATCTAGAAATAAATATGAACTGTTTGTAAAGCAGCATGTGCTTCCTTGATAATATAACAAATGCTTACAGTTGAATGCACAGTGCTCTCAGAGGCTTTCTATATCTCTGCCACCATAAATCAGTATGCAGGCAGAATCTTCAATTCATCGGCAGGGCACCATAAAAAGAAGGTGACCATCCAGGGTGGCAAAGCTTAAGACTAGATCTATTTTGTTCAATCAGATCTTGGACGAGTGGAGCCACTTTTGTGAGAGCTGTTGTACAGGGGCAATAGAGAGCGAGAACCGTGTTTCCTCCTCCCATAGCACCGCCAATATAGGAGCAAAATCAATATCAACACTCCAATAGGAATCGCCCATCTGTTACAAAACAGGAATAAGAATGTTTTAAGCTTTATCATGCAAATCTTAATATAGAGAGAATGATATTCAGTAGAGAACAATACCTATCCAAATCAAGAATAGGGCTATAAACTATTGTTTCCCAAGAAGCCACAATGAAATGCCAACCCGGATTGTAATATAGTGATTCTGCTGACCAGAACATCCTTGTGTAAGTCTCCAGGAAGATGAACATCACCCATCCCCCAATCTCCACCAAAAAGAACTTGATGACAAATCGTCCAACCACTACCGTAGCGAGAGAGAAGGCCACCAGCCAGTTGAAAAGCCTGTGATTGTAATCTTTGATGAAAAGAGTCCGTGACTTTCCAAGCATCTGAGAATAAGAAGAGTTCACATTCAGATACAATTTTTTTACCTATTTAAACAGAACCAGTTTAAAGCTAACAAAGACGCTATTTTAACTTGAGTCGTGTAATATCTTATCAGGGTTTGTGTATAATTCTACTCTTTAGCTTTTTTTTCTAGGCATTTAGGATGAGAATCAAATCAAGCACCAAAATGATATCCGTTACTGTAACCACCAAGATTGAAGACAAAAAAGCAACTTGCAGATCAGCTTTAAATAAAAATAGCAAATAATGAGAAACAAAAAGACCCCCTACCAAAAGTGCCAAGCAGTTAACACGCCATATAAAGTGGTTTTATTACAATTTAGCAATGCGAATGACATGAATAAATTGGGTGTGCATAACCCATATATAAAGGTCTCAAGTTATTTCCCCTCTATGGTTGTAATTTACATTTAAGCTCATTCTAGAAAAGACAGTATCTTGCAAGGTTGTGAGTCATTTTTCACTTTGGAAAGACACATTCAGAATCTAGTTCAGGATACTACTTCCAGCAACCATAGAATGGCGGAGCGAGCTCAAAAAGGCAAATAAATATTGCACGAACCAAGGTTATATAGCTTAGACATCATAAAGGTTACTTGATGCAATCTATAATTCACACCTACTAGCACCTCAAAAGTATCTTTATACAAAATCTGTATAACCATATACTACCAATATACATTCCCTTGTGTAAATTATCTCTTGAAATTCTCAGGCAGTGAAAACAATATTGCATGATTGTATATGGTGAAAACTTACCAAACGTGATATGGATTGAATCATATCCCTAAACTAAGATATTTCAAATATAATTAAGTAAAAGCATGTCAATTGTAAATGCTAAATGCATTTCCAAAAATATGTACAAGAAATGACAAAGACATGATTTAAATACAAGCATCTGTGTCAGGGTAATACTGACCTTTGACATTCTCTGTTCATAATTTTTTTTGGAAGGCCCGACACACTCTTCTTCAAAACTTCGGTTACATTGAAGAAAACCAGCATTGAACTTTGCCATTGAAGGAAGTCTCAAGACTTGCAGCTGGTCCATTGTATCCTCACACTGTGTGTATAATGCCTCACACAGTTTTGATGATTGATATTCATTTGCCAGAAGGAAATTTCTATAAACCTGCAGAGGAAACCATAATGTTTTTACACAACAACATGATATGTCAAAGATAATGTATAACTAGACACAATCATGAAACCTTGCAATCTGCACTTTGTGAACGTTAAAAGATTTAGTCTCAAACATGAAACATGACATTTGTATATAATCTAAATTCAGTAATGAATTATGTACTACAATGATCTCTTCTAAAGTTATGTGATTCTTCCCATTATGATTTTGCAGGGAGATTGATGATCTGTCAAACTCATATGAAAGTTTTTGAACATGTGTAATATATAAAAGATTGAATCAATCATTCTTTTTATCAAAATGAAGCTTCTTAATCAATGTTTGACCCGGAATCTACAAGCATACCTTCTGTATTTCCTCATTAAGTCTGATGATAGACTGTTTAGCATGATGGCGACCAAAATGTTGTTGATCGAATAGTTTTCTTGCTTCAATTTTCGCTTCATCATGAGCCTGCTCCAATCTGCTCTCTGGTACTGGTAAATGCAGCTTATCCATTCTTTGATTGTACAACTTCATGCACCGTTCCAGAATTACCTTATTGAAGACCTCGACAAGAGAACCTGTAGATGGAATTTCCCCTTTGTTCAAGGCTTCAAGAATCTGAAACACCAATTAGGGAGTACAATTCAATATAACCACAATATGCCAGCTATTGTGCTCATGATCATGCTGCATGAAAGCGAAATATGATACTACAGGAAATAAATTATACAGCTTAAAAAGGAAAAATGGCAATGCAATTAAAGAAACACCTGCTCCAGCAAGGAAGCAAACTCCTTCCCACTAAGAGTTTTTCCCTGCACAATCTTTGGACGTATAACAGTAGCAACAAGTTCTTTCAATTGCTCCCTTCTTTCGACATATTTCGGTTCAAGCTCACTATCGTTCATATCACAAAGTTTTGTTCTTTGAAGATGAGGCTGCCAAACAATCCCACCACTATTAATGAGCATTGAAAAGCACATAATCATGAAATATCCACATGTGTGTGCATAGAGGGAATGAGTGATTAGGATCTAAAATTTGGATTTAAGCTTAGATCCTATCAATTAAAAAAGTATATATTTTGCAACAAAATAGATGAACTAGATCCAAATCATACAAAATGCCTGTGACAAATATTTTTGTGATATCTTTCAAATGAGATCAAAATCCACAGTTTCCAACATCAAGTTGCTTTGTTTACAGCTTAAAATATTTTAAATGTAACAAATTCGGTAGAAAAGACTGTTCACAATTTAGATCAAGATCAGTAGTTTAGTGTGATAATAATGAACCTCCGTTTAATAGTTTTGTTCAACATGCTATTCTACTTCCAGTTTGTACGTTGTTCGTATACAGGCAAACATCCTCAAATCATATGATTTTTTTTACTTTCAAAACCTGATGATTTCGTAAGACCTGAACTTGAAAGAGGACAAACATAGATTAGCAAAAACAGCATACCTGTGGTAAGCTAAAGGCTGTACTATTATCACCCATAATTGCAAGGGATTCCCTAATCTGGTTTACCTAACAAAACAGAAAATAGAGACACATATAAGAATCACATGCAGTCCAATCAACATAAAATTTGATGCCGAAGTACCTGATCAATGTTTTTGTCACCTGTAGTAACAAATAAATATGATTTATTAAATGCATTCCAGAAAACTTTTGTTAAAATCACATCAATTATGAAATCTAACTAAAACTAACCATCAAAATTGGGGACCCGTTTGAGAGCTTCATTCACCATTTCTTGAACGGATTTCCCTTCTGTAAGAAGGCATCAAATCATACTTTGAGCAAACATGGAACACCAACTATCCATATAGTGAAATTGGAAAAAAGTGAAAACAAGACTAAACATCTCAAAGCTGCATGATGAAGAGAGTACCATCTGTTTTTAATAATTTGATATGGAAGTACTTGACAAGAAAAATAGAAAAGCTTCTGAACTTACGTAGGAAATCCCGTTGGATAAGCCACACAAGCTTAGCAGGCTGAAATGCAATATCCTGCCCCTGTAGAGAGCACCAGAATATCAGCTATTAAAACATCCATGAAATAAATATAAATTTCAACTCATTATACTAAGACAGTGGATTACCTTCACTCTGTTTACCATGCAACATCAAGATAACATTCAAACTGTTATTAGCTGAGAATAACAAATTAAGAACACAAATGACAAAGTATAAAGCAATGCAACAAACCTGCCATAGAATTCTTCCGCAATTTCAACAGCGAATGACAAACGAGATATGTCAGCCTCACGAATCTACAACCAACATAAAAAATGTAGTCACAGAGGGGATGAAAAGGAATATTTCTGGTTCGGTATATATAGAACTTTCAAAGAAGTTAATATGTGCCCATTAAAGGCCAACGAAGTTTGCTGCCAGATAGAGAACGAACCGTCTCAGGTAGATTATATATGAGCGCAGAACTCATGATCGTCGCCAGAGCAAAAATCCTGTGTAAATAAGGGGAACAGAATAAATGTAGGCATTTGAACAAAATAGACCTAATCTTTACTTGAGCAATACTAAGTTGTGGCTAGTTGCCGTTCACATTGCAGTCAGAGTAAAAATCCTCCAGCATGTAAGCAAAGAATGTAAGCTTCTTAAATAAGTCCTCCAAAAAAGGGGTAAATTTCACAAACCATCTGAACCTTGGGGTAATTTACACAAATGCCCTCTAAACTTTAAAATTAGAAAGGACTAGACAAACTTGTCTCACTTTGCTGCCATGACTAACACCATGATCAAAAGTGGGCAATTTTACCCATGACCGAAAATAAAGATTACTCAACGCCCTTCATCACCCCTTCCCTCTTCTTCCCTAAAATGAGATTGGGATCATTTTCATGCTTGCTCAAAAGTCAAAACTCAACTTTAAAAACCCAAATGAGAGAAGCAGAAAAGTTCTTTTTGGATCCCTCTCAAAAATTAAGTTTCAACCGCTTCTACGTCGCTATGTTGTCATGATTTTGGGTAAATTTCATTCTAGGGTTGTAGGAGAAGAGGTGGGAAATGGGAAATTTTAATTTTTTTCACAGGGGGAGGGGGTAAGTTTTTATGGTTTTAATTAGAAAGGGGGTTATTTTTAAAAATGATATTTTAGTCATTAACCATGATCCTTTAAGTCCTTTTGTGGAATTTTTTAAAAGTTCAGGGGAGGGGCACTTTGTGATATTCCCCAAAGTTTAGGGATGCTATCTCTAATTTTCAAAGTTCAGAGTGCTTTGTGCAAGTAAACCCAAAATTCAAGAAGGTTTTGTGAAATTTACACTCCAAAAAATAATAGATCACATTTGCACCACTGACTTGTACAGAAACTGAAATTTTTTTCCTTTTTCTTTTTTTTCTTTCTTCTTTTTTCTTTTTGAGGAAGAATTGTTCATATTGACCCTTGATTATTCAACTTCAGGACTCATATAAGTTTTAACACATCCTGATAAAACAGAAAAATGTCAATTACTCTGCTCTGTTTATAATGGTTTCTAACAAAGCTAGTAACATGCATTCTATTAAATACCACCTTTGAAATGTTTTCCAACAAATTAGTACCTGTCATTCCTATCATCCTATGTAAAAAAAAGTTTTACATCTGACCCTTAATGAGTATTAAAATTATAACCCTCAACCCTCACCACAACTTTGGAGTCCTCAATCCTCACCATAACTTTGGAGTTTTTGATACAAGGGAAGGGACCTTTAGCATGATATCAGAGCAATGTTCAAAACTTCAAATCTTATTGGCCACGAATTTAAAACAATTTTAGAAAATGATATTGTTGTATGAGTCCAGGTTTCACCCCATAGGAAAAGGGTGCTCAACCTACGAAGCACACTAGAATATAAATTTTTAACCCTCAATCCTCAGCACAATTTCGGAGTTTTGGTATCGTACAAGGACCATCGTTGCACGATTCCCCAGACACCCCCTCGAACCGTCGTACGGTTCCTGTGAACCGATTCCATGTACATTTGCGAACCGATTCCCTCCGATACACAAACCGGTTCCCCAAAATTGGCGTACCACATACAAGTATGCTAGATGCAAAGTCTCTTTTAGTGCACATCCGCAAGACGCAATGCAATGTGTGTAATTAAGTGAAGCGAGACACACAATAGAGTATATGAGTTGATGACTGCAACTAAACATGTATGTTAATTAAATTTAAAACGAAGCCATGATCCTAAAACGAGCTTTATATAAAAAAACAAAACTAAGAAACAAATTCCATCAAAAAGAAGTATTTAAATATTTTGTATGAAAAAATATTAAAATTCATAATTAGCTTCTAGTTTTCTACTATATACTCTGAAAAACTTTAATTACACTAGGAAAAAATTTACAACGTGCCACTAACTGAACTTGCATATCGAAGCAAGCTACCCCCTAACGAATCTAAATTTTCTAAGTGGCAAATTGTGTATCCGAATTCATACCTTGACCCGCTATGTGCTGCGTACTGTGTAACTATGGTAGGGACCTTTGACAATATAAGCGTTTTCACTACACGCCCAAAGTTAAAATTATGAGAATGTTTTTTTTTTTTTAACTTTTTGGTGACTATGCAGAAGAAATTTTACAAGACGCTTGCCAAAAGTCTAGTTATGCATGAAAGTAAGACCAAACCTGTCATCATAGACATTTGACTTTCCAACACTTTCAAATCCTTCGGTATCAATGTATAGGACAGAGACTTTTTGTCCATCAATAGTCATTTCAACTGGTGAACCCCAAACCCATATTCCTGCATAACACAAAGTGGTGTCAGTGATATACTGATATCAAGCTTGGGACAAAGAAAAAACAGAGATCAATGGAGCTTCTTTTACTTATTAACCTTTCGTCTTCGTATCACGCATATGTCCAACTCCAAAACCTGCAAATGGATATCCCTTTATTAGTTCAGATATTACTAGTTTAATTCAAGGAAGTAAAAATAAGCAAAAGAATGCACCTTTATCACATGGAAGGGAGAGAAGTTGATTAAGAAGAAACGATTTTCCTGAGCGGTATGGACCAATAACCTGAGATCACAATCGCTGTAAGGAAGACTTGGCAAACCATTTATATGAAGGAAAAATATATATAATTGAAGCTGGACGTCTAAACGTCCTATATCGTAAGTAGTGGTTCATCCGTTCATGCTTCAAGAATTATGTATGGAAAAACAGCAAATTCACCACAAGATAGATAAGATCCCACTCACAAATGAATATCTTTCAGACAAATATGACAACAAATTGAGGCAGAGCAAACTCAAAGGGAAACCAAAGAGTATACAACTGCCTGCAATAGCAGACCACATGGCATAAGCAAGACATTGAGGAAAGTTTTTCACCTTACCAAGAAGGTAAGCCACATATCTACAAAAATACAAAGCAGTTACTGCCCAAAACCAAAGCCAAGTGGCCATATCCAAATTTGACTCTGACTTTCTAAAATGTTCTTTAAAAATTGTCTAGACAGAAGCCATGTCTTCTTTTTAAGTAGCTTAGGAAGTTTCCAGGAACTACAGCTGTTGTTTCTTTTCTGAAACAATGTGGAGAACTTTTCATATATGCATGAAAATTGAAGCAAAGTAAACTGAGACAAGAAACAGCAAACTTCTATAGTCTAGGTATAGGGATAGATATGTGTGTGCATATGCATATATGAAAATTGAAGCGAAGTAAACTGAGACAAGAAACAACAAGCTTCTATAGTCTAGGGTATATGGATAGATATGTGCGTGTTGTTTCTTAGCCAAGTGGCCATACGTTTCGATAATATTATTGAAAGTATTCTTCCAATATGTGGAAGTTATTCAAAGTTAATAACTAATTTCTAGATCACTATGTTTTTAACTGATGTTACTAAGAAGATTTTGTCTCGGCCTAGTAGCTCTTTAGCTGAGAGAATTTGGAGTACTTATTCCTACATTTATAGTGTGAAAAGGAATGGATTGAACAGTGGAAGGGCGTATAAGTTAGTATTCATCCATTTAAACATTCGCCTCTTGTCACGATTTTGTGATAATTACAAAGTCGATCCATATAAAGGATGGGATATGAATCCCAGTAATGATAACTTGGAGGACTCTTCAAGTAAGTTTAAGTTGGAGGAGTTTAGATAGAATTATTTGAACTCGGAATTAACATAAGATGCACTTGATGTTAAGGGGGAAAAAGTTGCAAAATAGAAAAAAAATTATAAAGAGGTTGTCCAATATTTAATATTTTAAGTTTTATGTATTCATAAATTATAAAAATGAAGTATTAAAATATTGTGTATGCAAAAAATATTGAAATGCATAATTAGTTTTCTAGTTTCTGATTTCCTACTATACGCTTTGAAAAATGATAAGCATACCTAAAAAAAATTACATTGTATCCTATATCGAACTTGCGTATCAAAGCAAGCTACCCCTGTCGAATCCAAAATTTCAAAGTCTCGAAATGTGTACCCGAATTCGTACGACGACCGGCTACGTACAGCGCACCATGTAACTATGACATAAACATGGCCAATTGTCTCTAACAATATAATTTTGATTGAACAAATCAACTAATTAAGTAGACCAATTCAATTCACAACTAATTTAATTCCTTGCAGTCATTAGAACTTTTATTAGAGTGGCTGCATTCAACATGATTCAGACACTGGTATTGGAGCCATAAAGAAATCAACGTGCGTTGTACAGTGCACCAAAGATGGGGGGAGAAATCAAGTTACATATTAGACAAGAAACAAACAATAAAATTCTCCCACATTAGGTACCACAATGAACAAGAATGCTACCAAGGTCAATCATGATTAACTTAATGACCAGTTTACTTCTCCTATTAATATGAAAAATTTTGTCAACAAATTTACTTCAACTATGACATCGACCAACAAGTCTTATCACATTACTTAGGAAACAGGATTTATATTATGGAACCTTCTTAGTACATGGCTGTCATGGTTGATATCCTGTATGTAGTTAGCTACAACTTTGTTTTCTACACGACAAATAAAGATTAAAAACTGCTAAGTAAAAGTTTAGCGACAAAAAGTAGCGTTTTTCATTTCCTCTGTTCTCTTTACTTCCAGGGAATGAAGTCTACCATATGTTGTAACAATTGAGTGCTCAGCTTCATGCTCTTATTACTGGATATCGTATAAAGACCAAGGAAAAACCAACTTACGCCAACTACTGCTATAGGAGTTGTAATTCTTTCAATAACACGCAGGCCTTCTCTTGAAAGACGAAGTTTGGTATGACCAGAATCTGGCTCCACAATTGGAAACCTGTGGATGTGATAATCAGTAAGTACAAAGAAATATGCAGAGATCTTTGGACACAGTTCAAAGGAAAATATAATGGAGCAATTTAACACTGATGTTTGCAGATGAATGATGTGTCAGCATCGCTAAACTACGAGAATGGTTAGATCTTTAGATAACAAAATGGTATATTTTAAAAATAAGAACACAGCCTTTCGATAATAGTGAGTAGGGAAGATGCAACATTCTACCATAAGCAACCAAGTCAGTAGAAAAGGGCAATTAGGAAAGTAAGAAACATGGATATTTAGGCCTCTTAGTTGTTCAATATCTATCCTAATTAAATAAAAATTCTGTGAGTGAAACTATTCTAATAAGAACCTTTAATTCGACTACAATATTTGTTTAATGCATTATGTTTTAAGTCTTTTCTCATCAGTGGCTTGCTGCAAAAGTCCTCCAACTCCACCCAAATATCCACAAAAGAAAAAAGGTGGGGACTTGGTTTTCTCTTTTCAACGTTATGCTTCGTAGATGCATGTGAAAAGTGGTATAACCTAGTTTTAGCAACTGACTGAAGTTTTTCTAAACCTTTACCAATAATATTATGCTTGGATTGGGTTTAGCGGAAATTCTAATTAGATCATCTCTATCTTGTACTTTTTGTATCCGCTAAGTCACTGCTTCATACTAATAAATCCATTATTTGAGACAATTTACAATTATTTAATCTGTTTATAAACACATGCATGATAAAAGATTTAAAGAAGCCAACTGCAATCATATACACTGATGGGGAAAATTAAACCTACCCTCGTGAATTTAATTCACAATGCAACAAGAAAAAACAATTTTTTTTCAGTAAGTATCTTTCATTGGACTCATTAACAAACCGAAAAACAAAAATCTTGAGGAAATTCAACTTACGCTCGATGGAACTCCTCATCATCACAAAACCCAGATGCGAGCAACCATCCAAATATCACCCAGATCACGAAACCTCTCCGAAATAGCGCCATTGTTGTCCTTTTTTGAGATCACAGCGCGAATTTTGAGGGGAGAAGATCGGGAGTAAACGCAAAGGTGCCTCTTTTATGCAGAGGCATAGAGAGCGAGGAGTGAGGAGATCTCCCAGTTGAGGAGATGTACTACGGTGCAAGCTAGGGTTATCGTGATCCCAAAGAAATTGGAGAAGAGATCGAGAGGGGAAGGGATTTCTGAATTATGAGACTGTCTGCGTTTTTGGGGAGATTGAGAAGGAGAACAGAATTTTAGTCGGTGACTATGTGTAACCGTTATTAAAAAGAAGGGTTTTTTTGCAAATTTACTTCGATGAGAACTGAGAAGCCATTGTCTTCGGGCTTTAGACTTGGTTTCGGTTCTTTCGGAATTTTATTTATGTTATTTTATTAGAGTTTTAATATTAGGGCCCATTTGGTTGGTTTCCTAAAAACCAAGAAAAGAAAATCGGTACAAGGAAATCAATAAAATAATATTTTTATCCATTTCCATCCCTAAAACTCACCCATAACATCTAATAAAATATTATTTTTATCTTTCAACTCATCTCATTTCATCTCCTTTCTTACCTTAAAAAATAAACCAAACACAAGAAATATGTCGCATCATCCAACTCATCACAACTCATCTTATCCCATTTTTAAAAATCA
>BQKN01067341.1:538868-552823 GCA_022839385.1 Asparagus kiusianus
CCCCCACACACACACACACACACACACACACACACAACAATACCAAAAGTTTTATATGGTCTAGACTTATCAAATTTGTATCATGACCTCTCTCTTGCCCTGGAAGAATTAATTAGGGGATATTGTGAAAACCTTGTCATTCATGTATTTATATTATAATGCTTTGTATTGTCCTTAGCTTCGATGCTGCTTGAAGGGGTTTTATTTTTATTTTTGTTTTAATAAATACTGCATGAATATTTTGAGTCTAAGGGCTTGTTTGGATGATAATAAGTATTGGAAGTAAGAAATAGAAAAAAGAAGTTACTTCTAAAACTATGAAGTAAGAACTAAGAAGTAATGGAAGTAATACTTTTTTTTATCTGTTTCACACATTTTCGGAAATAGTGGAAATAGTACTTCTACTTCATTCACTTCTTTTATTTGGATAACATTTGAAATATTGTTAGGAAGTAACTAATACATAATATAAACCACAAGGAGATTATCTCCATTTATTATATTTAACAAATATCGTAGCACCCTAACAAATATTATAGCATTATAGATTTAATTATGACAACTTATAATACTTTTATGGAAAATTAACAAGAACTTTTGATTTAGAAGAACTTAAGTGTATGGTCTTTGGTGCATAAAGCATTTTAGAAGTGTATGTAGGTTAAAAAACAAAAAACAAAACATTACAAAAAAAATAAACGAATGGGGTTAAAATTAAAAAACCCTTTATATTAATATGATTCTATGCATCTATAGTCTATTACATATCACTAAAAATTAGAAGAAATAGCGCAATTTAAAATCAGATTAAACGAATCGGCCGGGTTATAATTTGAAAAAAAACCCTCCATTTTAAAGGATTTATGTGCAAAACAAGTCTTAAGTAATTGGTAACAAATCGAAAGAGATAGCGCCACTTGTGAAAGCTCCCTGATTTCATGTCATCCACTCTTTATATGTGGACCCCACAGCTACTTTCAAGTATTTCTCAATCATTTCCGAGCTCTGATGGGCTGATAAATATTTTAGAAGTGAATGTGATAGCTGGGTGCCACATCAGCGATTGAGGAAGTACTGGAAGTAATGTTTTCGATAAAACAAACATGATTTTTTGTTCAGAAGTAGCGAAAGTAGTCTTTACTTTCTTTACTTTAGCTACTTCATAGCTACTTCCGTGCAAACAAATGGGCCCTAAATTGGAGATCATGCTAGTCTTTTTTTTTTTAAAAAGTTTAAGTTCGTTCTCTATATCTGTTTCAGAACTGTTACTAACAATTTCTTATTGCTGCCTAAGAGAATATTGCCTTTGCTTTTCATCTTCTGCTTTTTCCTTGGAAAAGAAGTGCTAATTTGTCATAGGTTATATATCTTGGTTGTTTCCATGTATTTTTTTTATAGAAATCCATCCATCTAGTTAACTGGAATTTTTTGTTGTGTGTAACTGGGAAGGAAACAGATAAAACCCATGTTTTTCTCACTTTAAAGATTACAAATACAGAAAAGACATAATATCATGACTAGTAGAGGTAAACCCCTGTATCTTAGAGAAATTCATAAATTTTGCAGGATGGGCAGCACCACCAACTATGGGGAGTACACTTACGCGAACTTGGAGAGGGAGCCATACTGGCCTTCTGAGAAGCTTCGCATATCCATCACTGGAGCTGGAGGCTTCATTGCATCCCACATTGCAAGGCGTCTGAAGAGTGAGGGCCATTACATTATCGCTTCGGACTGGAAAAAGAACGAGCACATGCCTGAGGAGATGTTCTGCCATGAGTTCCACCTTGTTGATCTGAGGGTCATGGACAACTGCCTCAAGGTCACAAAGGGAGTGGACCATGTGTTCAATCTTGCTGCTGATATGGGAGGAATGGGTTTCATCCAGTCAAACCACTCTGTCATTATGTATAATAACACCATGATCAGTTTCAATATGCTCGAAGCTGCAAGAATTAATGGTGTTAAAAGGTTCGTGATATTCTGTTCTATCTGCACTTCACATTTCTAGATATCTCGTTAGGTTCATGGAGATGCTGTGCTTGTTTGATTCAGGCTGCAAACTTGTTTTTAATAGCAGATATGTTAAATGAGGTGATAGAATGTAACAATGCAGCATGCAAACGTACTTATTAATAGTTGTAAATGCGACAAAATTAAACACAAATGTAGAGTGTTAAAAAATTTCAAAACTTCTAAAAAACTGAAAGCTAGGCATATCACGTGTAATACATAACTTTCCCTTAAGCGTAATAAAGTATTAAAACTATCATGAATTGTTTCTTTTCTACTCTTTAGTATTTAGCACAAAAATATTTATTCTCTATAATAGATGGAAACCAATTATAATGACTCTTTCATGACGAGGAATCCTGTTTGAACAATTTCTAACTCCTTTACTATTCCTACTCAATATAGACTAGCAATTAAGTCTGACATCTAGAGTATGATAACACAGCTTCTCTCTTGATGGAAAGAGCAACACAGACAATAAATGGCTCTTTAAACATACATTTTTCCATTTTACAGTCTGTGTTTGTGCTCTTTTCGTCATTTTTTCCTTCTAGCTAGTTTTCACAATTTTCTTAGCTATATGTGCATGATCCATTAAGTAGAAGAAATGGTCTTGTATGCTCACTAGGTACGAGTAATGATAACTTTCAACGTATGTTGCGGTAAAGCGTAAAGAGGAAGTTTAAGAAATTGTGGCAAGTACGTATGTCTCATGAGGTGTAAATGCATGCACCTACTATCAAAAGTCAATCGGGCATGCATGCAACTGTAAATTTCGTATTTGACAACTGTTTTGACAAACATTTATGTATAAGACAAATTGCAATTTTGTTAATGCGCCTGATTCCAAAGTAGTCACAAATGTAGAATAATCTTGTTAGCATTCTGCTCATCTATACCTAAGTCAAGCCTCAAGGCCATAATATAATCATTTTATACAACTGTTGTATAAGAAATACCTAACATGGAATAATTATTGGTTTAGAGTCTTTAGACTATTGAACTGTAAGCTTTTAGTTTTGTTCGATAAAGTGATGAATAAAATAGGTATTAGGTAAAAGAATGAAATTTATACCTAGTGTTTTATGACTATTGAACCGTTAGCCTTTAATTTTTTTAGATAAAGTGATGAATAAAATAGGTATTAGATAAAAGACAAAAATTATACCTAGTGTTTTATGCCTATTGAACTATGAACCTTTAGTTTTTTGGGGATAAAATGATGAATAAAATAGGTATTAGGTAAAAGAATGAAAATTATACCTAGTGTTTTATGACTACAGGTAAGAAATTAATCTTTCAACTCATAAAAAGTTGCTTTCTAATTGCACTCTTGATTTAGTCATTGCTTTATCTGACTTGTACTTTTGAACATTGTGATGATACAAAAAAAACAAAAAAAAAATCATGATGGTCATATTTCATGCAATTAGCGTTTAATAATCATTTTCTTATTATATTGTGTTGTATTGTGATTTTTTACCCCGTGCGAGCGTATGTTAGAATATTGCTATATCATCACACTGGCTGCTAGATTTTCACTTTTCTATATATAATATTCTTTTTCATCCAATATGATCTCTTTATTTAATAAACATCAAACACTTATCGTTTTCTGGTGGCTGGTGAATAATCATTCTTCTCCGGTCACAAAATTGAAGCCCTCATTACTTTTCCGAACTGCTATTTAATAAAGTTTCTTTATATCTTTATTTTTTTAATCATTTATCGAGGTATAAATTTGTAGTGTTTATGTTAACATATGTAATGCCACTTCTTTCTATTTCTTTGAAGAAACAGGGTTTTCTCCACATTAGGGTAATCATATTCTGTAATTTATTTGACATATGTTGTTATTTTTTTAATGTTTTTTATGGCATTTATCATTTTCCTATCCTAAAACTTTTATACAACTCTTATGCTCTGCTTGCAAATTGATGCAGATTATGATTTTCTTGATTTATTTACCCTTTCTTAAAATGTCTGCTTTTAGTGATGAAATATATAATTAATCTTAAAAATGTTGGCATGCAGGTTCTTCTATGCATCCAGTGCTTGTATCTACCCTGAATTCAAGCAGTTAGAAACTAATGTCAGCCTGAA
Organism: Asparagus kiusianus; assembly: GCA_022839385.1. NCBI lineage: Eukaryota > Viridiplantae > Streptophyta > Magnoliopsida > Asparagales > Asparagaceae > Asparagus > Asparagus kiusianus. The sequence continues at coordinate 542,985 of BQKN01067341.1, forward strand.
GGAGGCTGATGCATGGCCTGCAGAGGTTTGTTGCTCGCCAGCAATTAAGAATTTTAGTGACTGTATATCTTAGCATACACTCATAGGCATGCCATATTACTTACTGCCTACTTCTTTCTCATGTAGCCTCAAGATGCTTATGGTCTTGAAAAACTTGCAACCGAAGAGCTCTGCAAGCATTACACAAAGGACTTTGGGATTGAGTGTAGAATTGGGCGGTTCCACAATATTTACGGCCCCTTTGGAACGTGGAAAGGTAATTTTTGCATTAAGATCATGTCGGACATGAAAAATGAAACTTCCCTGCTCTGTTATTTGCTATTTTGCCTCTAAAACTGATGTTCTGTACTTTAAGCGGGCCTACTTATTTTCATAATATCGCATTAAGCTGAGTTTTTTTATCAGGTGGAAGGGAGAAAGCCCCTGCAGCTTTCTGCAGAAAGGCTCTTACTTCTATTGACAAGTTTGAGATGTGGGGAGATGGACTCCAAACTCGTTCCTTCACTTTCATTGACGAATGTGTTGAAGGTGTCCTTAGGTATTGCCATCACTATGAGACATTCACTTAGACAAAGAAAGAAATAGAGCACCGTTTTCTGTACAAGGTAATAATTTCCATCTTGAATTCTTCGTAGGCTGACCAAGTCTGACTTCCGGGAGCCAGTGAACATTGGTAGTGATGAGATGGTAAGCATGAACGAGATGGCAGAAATAGTTCTGAGCTTTGAGGACAAGAAGCTTCCCATCCAGCACATTCCGGGTCCTGAGGGTGTTCGTGGCCGCAACTCTGACAATACTCTGATCAAGGAGAAACTTGGTTGGGCTCCAACAATGAGACTTAAGGTATCCCATTTTAGTCCAGGTTTATGTATGTATACCCCCATTTGCAAAACTACCCCCACATCTCAGTACTTGCAAAATTACAACCCTAATCATCAACCTTTTTTTTTTGTGGGGTGGGGGGGGGGGGGGTGGGGGGTGGGGGGGGGCTTCAAACCATCAACTCTGGTAGGCTAATTTATGACCGCAATGTGAAAATATCAATCAAAATAGTCAAATTACCTCACTCACTGTACCCAACTATGTTGACTGATTTGTTTCTTTGGGGGATATTCTTGATGACTTGTGGGGTAAATTTGCAAATAATGAGATTTGGAGGGTATTTTCTGCAAATACACATGATTTAAAAAGGGTATATATACAAAGCACCCCTTAATCTAAACAATTGCAGCTTTCAGCATGTTGAATGGCTTTTCAAAATCTTCTAAGACTTGGTGCATTATATAATGTTTTCTTTAATCTCCACAGGATGGGCTGAGGTTCACATACTTCTGGATTAAGGATCAAATTGAGAAGGAAAAAACTCAGGGGATTGACCTTTCTGTTTACGGGTCATCCAAAGTTGTGGGAACTCAGGCACCAGTTCAGCTGGGTTCGCTCCGTGCTGCTGATGGAAAGGAATAAAGCTGAAGGAAATCGGTATGTCTCATGAATTTGGCAGGTGACATTTTGCTAATGGTATTTGGTAAAGAAGTCGGTGAATTTTGGCTGGTTTTAATCTGTAAACGAATTTAAGAAGTTATTTCTAGGGATGTTGTTCGCTATGCATTAGTTGTTCTCTCTCTATAAGAGTATGCATTAGTTGCCTCTAAGATATGGCTTTTGTTGTAGAATGATGTAGTAGTCTGAACATGAATGCAAATGTTTTATGCTTGTATTTTCTATGTATGCACACAAATAAAATTATCAATAAAGTATGTTTTGGCGATTCTTCTATTAAATTTTGACACTTTTCATGTTTGTTGCTGTCGGATGTGCACGAATTCATGGAATGTGACTTCTAACTATTTTTGTTCTTCCCGAAAGTTGCTTTTGTGGTTGCTACTTGTTTAGATTTTAAGTTGATGACAAGGTGGTGGTTGGTGAGTGATGCATGCTAACTTGCTGTCCAAAAGTTTCTTAGCTATATCAAGAAAATATAGAAAGAGATAATAGATGATGACATTTGCTAAGACATGGAAAGTTCTGTAATCTTGAACCTAGCACGTTCACATGGAAATTTTAGTCATCTCGCCTCCTTGAACATATTATTACACTAGCACAATGTCCTTGAGAAAAACTGTTGATATGGAAACCCTTAGATTTTACATGGTTTCCTTATATGAGTATACCATATTTTGCTTTTCCATTCATTTCTATTTTTATAACTCTGGAGTAACATAATAACCCCCTGGAGACCATAAGAACATCAACAAAACTTTTATTGGTGTGTTGTTCTGTGTCCATGCAAGTTCTATGAGAAGGACTTGACTCTCGCATTTTAGGCTCATCTATATCTTGTGGAGAAAAGGATATCAACCAAGGAGTCAAGTTGGCACGCAGCTGCCTTGAGCTGCAACTTGCCTGTGGAGATATAAAGTATATACCACTAGTTAACCGGACCACATCTTAAAACTCCTCGTCGGGGGGCATAAAGTGAAAGATGAGGGAAGCAAGTTGTGATTGCTGATGAGAATGTGTAACCTCAAAAAGAAGATGAGATTGATGGGTGATTTCTATATGCTGAAGGCCACTTAAGTACCTTGATGTGCAATTGTAAGGCTTGAGAACTAACAACAAAGGTTATCAAAAGCATGAAGCTGGACCACTTTGTAGATGTATGGAAGTTCTTCAGTGAACTAGGGTTAGAGCAGTTGCATCAAGTTCACACTCTAAAGCCTTGACAGCTTGGATTTGTGAGTAAGGCATATACTTCTCACTCGCATATACCTGTTGGATACTTATTTTACGGAAAGATTTCAACCAAGAGTTTTGTTTTGTAATGGTGTAAATTCGAATTCTGAGAGGATGGTAATCATGTTATCAATCTTTATCAAGCTAACTGATTCAATAGCAATTTTTACAACTAAATTGGCTCTAGTCCCTACTTGCCTCCTAAACTATTAAATTTGTTCTTGCATACTCCTTGAACTATTTTTAGTCTCATATTACCCTCAGTCCCGATTTGCCCCCCTTGAACTATCAAATTTGTCTCTCCGTACCTCTTAAACTACTTTCAGCCCCATCTTACCTCCGAGAACAATTAAATCCATCCATATTTCAATTGTTTTTAGTCCCACCTTACCCTGAACTATCATTTTCCTCTCGTAATCCATTTAACATACCCATAACGTAATAAACAAAAAGTAGTAACTAGGTATTGAAACTGACAGTTCAAGGTTAAGGTCAGGGGGTAAACATGAAAATAGTTGAGGGACATAATGCGGGGACAAGTTTAATAGTTTACAAGGCAAAGTAGGGTGTGAGCCAAATAAATTCTAACTGCTAATCTTCGATTGGAGAAAAAGTTCTATGTTTTATTCGTACAGGGAAAGCCCATAAAATGTTCTGTAAAAAACCTAGATGACATTTGGAGAAGAAGAATGAGCTGGTCAAAAATTTTCAAGAATGAAGGGAATATGATTATATGAGCAAGATGAGTATTAGGAAAAATAAGTGAGGCAATCAGCATGCTAGAATTTTAGCATGTGGATTGCCTATCGTGGCGTAGAGCTGCAAAATGATGGATTAAGTACCACAAGAAGAGGCTAGAGCGTAACAGGGAAGACATGCATAGACAGGAACTTTTGCCTATTGAAGCATGGGAGAAAGCAAGGACGTTAGTGGTGACTAAATTCGAAGCCATTGTATTTTCCTTTCTTGTTTGGATCCCTAAAATCATATCCAGTAGCTTAGAGGGTGGATGGATACATAGGCGTGTTATCTTTTTATTATTATTATTTTTCTTTTGTGCGACATTGTATGTGGCTGGTTCTTTAGAAGGGATTTTTCCAATCCATCACTGTAATAAGAGATACGTTGAGCACTGAAGAGCAGAACATAACCTTTTTAGAATGATACTGAATCATACTACTTGTTTGAATTCTGAGAGATCAATAGAAAACTAAAAACATTAGATGTTCTTCCCAGTATCGAAATGAATGGGATTACATTATGTTTGGACTTTGAGAGATCAATTGAAAACTAAAAACATGAGATGTTCATTACCCCGGTATCAAAGTACTCTAATCAAACATAATGTCATCCCATTTGGTGTCTCGCTAAGCCTTAGGCAATCTTTTGTCAACTAAATTGCAATCTACCTACTTCAGTTGAGTATGCATGTAGGGTAGCTAATTGGTGATGTTTACTTGAAGCATATCAATGTTGAAGGTGCTGGTGACAGCAGATTTTCTTAGAACAAATAGTTGTTGGAAGGAAACCATTCAATCATGTCCATAGCTCATTATAATTTTATTAATGTAAGCATATTAGCCTAATTGAGTTTTTCTTGTTTGTCTTCCTCCCTTTTCCCAGCAATTTTATCTGCTTATTTGTAGTTCAAAATTACTGTCTGCATACGATACCGGTCGAATTTACAAGACAGTTCATGCATCTGGTTTGCCGATTCAGTATTTCTTGTTTGGTTGATTGCTAAGCACTTCTTGTTGGCTTTCTTATTGTTTGGATTTATATATTTTGAGAATATGATGATATTGAAATGGTATTATAAATCGCAGAAACCTGTTACTGTTATAAGTTTTGCTACGACCGATTGAGGGGTCAAGGAATCCAACAGAATGTTTAGAGTTGTTCACAAGAATACTACCAGACTTTGTCATTAACTTATGGTTGCTCATTGATGTTTGCCTGTGGTTGCATTATTTAGTCACAGATACTGTTACAGGAAAGTGATGTATCCTCGACTCTATGTTTCTTATATGTGGATTGCATTACGATGAGTACATGGGCCCGACTCCGAACAAAATAAAATTTGGAGCTCAGAAGTGATGTTTTGGGCCCAAACAACTTATTGATATAAATTGTTGAAATTTTGGTTCCCTTAGGTCGTACTAATTGTCTGATTGTTGAATTGTCAGATTAGTGAATTAGATTCCCCCCCAACCCCTCTTCGGTGTGTGCACATGTGTTGGTGGGGTTGGGGTGGGGGTGGCGTGGGGGGGGGGGGGGGGGGGTACAACAGGGGAAACTTGGTTAGGAAACTCACGATCAAGAGGAGTCAACCCTTTCATGAAAACCCCTAGGAATTGGAGCTCACCTCATATCTAGCTCAATTTCGAAAAAGTCGACAAGAGTATTCGAACTTAGGACCGTTGAGCATGAAACAAACACACCCGACCATCCTCACGGACCCCGGTGTGTTAAATAAATGTAGAGTATAAAAAAGTAGATCTAATTCTCGGATCTTACACATACAAAATGTCATGACATGACTTTAAATGATCTAAATCTGTGGCCTTGATTTTAGGGGTTTCCTTATTTTATCTTAAACTTTTATCATTGAAGCAAGTTTAAATGGCAATATCCTTGGCGAGGTTGGCAACTTAGTGGATAAATTTATGGTCCAAACGCTAGTTTTTAGTTTGACAATTTTGAAATAGTCTTTTTTTAGTTCAAATTTTAGCATTTAAATTAGTTCTCTTCTGTTAGATCAACCCCCCACATGGAACAACTCTAGGTTAATTAAGCAAAAGCTACCTAAACCCAGCCTTATTTGGAATTTTGGAAATGCCAAGTACAGTATAAGTATGTTTTGTTAGGTACATTAGTGTTGGCCAACAAAGTCATTGTAGGCTAGTTGGTCCTCAACTATGGAGATTGATGACTCTAGCCCATAGTAATAGATTAATAGCCGCATAAGTGACTACTTTCATGTTAAAATTAAGGTTAGCATTCATATTTGTTATAAATAATCACGTGAATCACATAAACAAACTCAACTTGGGACCAATTTTATAATTCAAGTCAATCGTCTGAGCAAACCACCTAAGAACTGGAAGCACTAAATTGAGATTAGGTGGGAGTTTCGTCGTAATATATGCTATCCTCGGTAAGATTCCTTATCTAATTCTAAGCAAATAGATAATATTGTCAATCAATAACATCTATTGTCATTGGTTTCTTTCTGAGGTTAACTTGTAAATTTTCTTAAAGATATGCCCACGAAACTATTAAGGTGGTCCTTCTCAATGTGTCACCTGATTTTTATTAATAATTATTAAATAAGGTTGTTGGAAATGAACATCAAATGCATTCACCAAACAGCACACTGCTTTTCCAAATACAATGTAATCCAAACAAACATAGATAATGGGTTAGTTTTAACAAAAATAATCAGCATATGAAATCATTAAAAATAATTAAAAGCAATACAAACATCTAAAAATATCAGGATAGATTGATTTCTTAATCGGTATAATCAGCATATGAACTAATGTAATCGTCAATTTCATAACCAGTAGCAGAACACGTGTTTCGTTCTGCTTTCCCCTGTATGATATTCTATGGAGAGCTCTATATAGGAAACTTTTCCCCAAGTTTTTTAGTGTCAATTAGGAGAGTGGAGGCCCACTAGTGCCCTTTTTACCTTTGGATTAAGCAAGCAAAGATAACGATCAAGTATAATTTGACTATGTCCAAATTCGAGTAAAGTGACATTAGCAAAAGAAATATAGAGTTGAGAATTGCTTCCCCATAGTTTACCAAAGCAAAGTGAAAGCTAAAGCAAAAGAAAAGTGAAAAAGATTTGGCACTATTTCTCTTTTTGTTCACCATTTTCTCTCTCTCTCTTTTTCCCCTTAAGACCTCTTGCATCTTCTCTCTTTGCTACCTTTACCAAACAAAACTAAGGGTCGATGGAGTTAGTGTTGCTAATCTTGAGGATTTGGCTGAAGTGATGGTTCTTCGCTTTGCTTCCACAGTTATAGAGAATATTTATCCTTTATCAAAGAACGAAGTGCTTGTTCATAACAAAAGGAAAAAGCTAAAGGAACTTTGTCATATACTGCTACAGACACACACCCTTCTATTATAATGTAATAAATTCATTTTTTTTTTGTATATAATTTATTTAAATCGTGGTGTAATAACACCAGAGTTCCCTTTCAAGAAAACTAATTTTGACGGGGAATAAATAGAGCTTCCATAAAAAGTTTCCGTATGACAATCAAATTTCCATGTTCAATGTTTTTCATCAAGCAACAGTTGAACAAATGTAATTCAATCTTTCATTTTATAGAAAAACTACAACATATCTGCAACCTTTTTTATCGTACCAAAAGCTGAAACTTCTAAAACCGTAAAATAAAACATCAAAATATTCATATCATCAGATCAGAGTACTCCAACTCAGAAGACATAAACTACTTTATAATTGAAACTAAATAAACATTCGATATGTAATGATAATATATTTTCTGCAATAAAATATGGAAATCCAACATTATTTACAACCAATGAAATACTGAATTTAGATTTGAAACATTTTTCTTCGAATAGAAGATTTCAGAACTAAAGATCAGTATCATTGAATATAGTGTACTACAAAATGCACTGTCTAAAAACAAAAAATAAATCGATGGTTTCAATATATTCTAGCCTCAATTTCCAAATAATTAGTCCTTGCTGTGTACGCTAAATTGTAGTTAAATGCCCTATAATTTCACCAGTCTTGCACTCAAGTTATCTCTATTTTAAAATCTATTGTGTTGTGACTCAAATGCTCAATTTGATATTTTTTAGCAGAGGCTGCGGTCAATAGGAGTCTTTTATCTTGTGGGAGTGTGGAATAATTATATGAATTCAAATTCCTACTTTGGCAAGGATAAACAATTGATATTCCTACATGGACTCTTATTAGGCTTTAGAACATATAGACTTTTATTCCAACTAGAACTCCTATTCCGTGGACAACAAGGAGTCGGGGTCTCCAAGACTCTATATGTACAGTCTTTCAAACCAATTACGATCATCAATCTACATAGTACCAATCAAGGAGAAAGAGTTCTTTTGTGAAGCTTATTTGATATTTTTCTCTTTTCTTCTTTTATTGAGAGATTGTGTTAGGCTTTTAGGGTGTGATTTAAGATTGAGAGTGATTGAGAGATCTCCACATTGTATTCCTCATAATTTAGTAAAACTATTCTCCTCATTCGCCTGTGGATGTAAGCTACAAGCCGAATTACATGTATTTTTGTGTTCGTGTGTTCTCGATATTTTTCATGCTCTCGTGTGACTGATGTTAGTTTATCCTGTAACAAAATCGAATAAACCAATGTCGTATAGTTTTTATGAAGATAAATGTACTGAAGTTTTAAAATATTACAATTTGATGCCCTCTTGTTTACTTACTGTTTCACGTTGGTGTCTTATTGTTTACCCAACATTATATATAAATACCATGTAAATAAAACCACACTTTTATACCCTAAAGTTTTTAAAAATTATATTTTAGTACCATGTGGTACGTGATATTCTTGAATACATAGAGAATATGTTACTCCATCTGGGTTTTTCAACTTTATGGCATTGATATGCAAAATTTAAAAACTTTATGTTATTTATTTATTCTGTTTTAAAAGATGGTCTATAGGGTATTTAAGTGCTATATATTATCTTATAGAGATTTTTGTGTGTTTGGTAAGAACCAGTAGTTGTCAGAGTGTCAAACGCTTGCTAACTTTTGCAAAACGCAACCTAACTCTTGTCCGCACCCATTTAATTTAGTGATGACTCGATCAGATCTGGGCAGTTGGCCTTCTATTACCATCACTTGTTGTGGTCCTTACTTTTTCCGCAGGCTGACGTTTCAAAAAAAAAAAAAAAAAAAACTCCAAAGATCCAAGAAATGCATCACTCAATTTGTCAAGTCTAGATCCTCCAAAATTTTAGTGCACTTTTAGTGCATATAACCCTCAAAATTTCATTATGGCATCACTGGTGGTAGGATGTCGATCTCTAGCATTTGACCAAAGTGCGGTTTTAATATAGTTTCCTACTAATTTATGATGTTTGCACTTGTGCACCTTGTGCTGCTAATTACGACGAGATTGAAAAGTCTTGTCCCTTATAAAAGTTTAATATCGAAATATGTACTCAAATTGGTAAGTTTGCCCTAATTACAACGATGATCCTGACCACATCAACTATATAATCTCCAAATTGATTGCTTGAATTAACACAGCTCAAAACTCAAAATTTACACAAAAATCTAATTTACAAAATTAAAATTTATTCATTGTGCTAAAATCCCATATCATGAGGGTCAAAGTGCAAAATACACTCTTCCAACTTTAAGTGAAAGTGATGGGCTGAGGGCCCAAAGTGACAGTCCAGTCGTTCTCACATCAGTAGGAATTTTAGGAAACAAAAGCACTAAATTATTTACTTTTTTATTCACCAAATTATCCCAGAATCCGTATCAAAATTCTGACACCAAATCATGAATGCACAATTTCTAGAAAAGGGTCTAACAATAGGGGGGACACACGTCCAACATAGAAAGGACCACGTGTCCCATCAGATCCTTACTAGTTATCTTTTTCCCAATTTTTTTTTGTATAACTGTTTTTCTCTTTTTGGAGAAGGACTTGGATGGAAAAGAAATGGACGGTGGGGCCTCTGGTTGGGTTCACTCCGCTCACAAGAATCCAGAAGTGCAATGATGAGTTTGGGGTCGGTGGGGTTTTGCTTTATAAAGAGTGAGATGCTTTAAAGTATTTTTTTTTTCCAATTAGCAAGAGTATTTCTAACTAAAAAAGCATTTTGACTATTTCCGTAACTTTTTATTTGCTATTCCACAGCGATGACTTTTTCCTTTTCTTTCTTTCTTTTTCCTTTTTTTATGGGAGTAGCAAAATCAAATATGTCAAGAAAATTTATTCATTGGAGAAAATAAAACCGTACATTAAAAAGGAGGAGTATGAAGTGCAGTATGTTGGATTTAATCTAATAAATATATTTGTGGGCACATATGATTAATCAATGTGTATTGCTATCTT
>BQKN01067341.1:578816-593528 GCA_022839385.1 Asparagus kiusianus
CCGTTGCGTTAGGTCTTTTAAAACTGTTGCAATAGCTCCAACTGTCGTCGTAGCTCTATCAAAATCATAGCCTACTAAAACCGTTGCGTTAGGTTTTTTAAAACTGTTGCAATAGCTCCAACTGTCGCCGTAGCTCTATCAAAACCATAGCTATAGCATACTAAAACCGTTGCGTTAGGTCTTTTAAAACTGTTGCAATAGCTCCAACTGTCGCCGTAGCTCTATGAGAACCATAGCTATAGCCTATTAAATTAAAACCGTTGCGTTAGATGCAGGGGCAACGGTTCAAAAAACCGTCGCAGTAGAGTTCAAAACCGTTACGGTAGAGGTAGGGCAACGGCAGTATATGAGGCGGTTTGAGAACCGTCGCGCTTGCTCAAGGGCGACGGTTCCATGGCTAACGCAACGGTTTTGAACCGTTGCGTTAGAGCAAATATGTGGTAGTGCGAGTGACACCCTTACAATTACAGCAGGCAAGGACAGTGCAGATCTATGGCATTATAGGCTGAGACACATGAGTGAGAAGGGTATAAAGATTCTACACTCAGAAGGGAAGCTAACCGGTATCTATTCGGTGAAAGTCGGTATTTGTGAAGACTGCATCTTCGGAAAGCAGAAGAAAGTTAGTTTTCTAAAGGGTGGAAGACCACCTAAAGGTCACAAGCTAGAGATGCTTCATATAGATGTATGGGGTCCATCTAGCGTGTCTTTTCTTAACGGTTTGGCGTATTACGTCACCTTTATTGACGATCACTCAAGGAAGGTGTGTGTAAATTTTATGAAGCACAAGTCAGAGGTGTTTAGCATCTTTAAGAAGTGGAAAGCCATGGTAGAGAATGAGACAGATCTGAAAGTGAAGTGGCTGAGATCATACAATGGTGGATAATGTGAGCTGGAGGAGTTCAAGAAGTTCTGTGCTCTGAACGAGATTCGTTTGGAGAGTACTACTCCTGAGATGCCGCAACAGAACGGCATAGCAGAAAGAATGATTAGAACACTGATAAAGCGTGCGAGGAGCATGTGTCTACATGAAGGTCTACCAAAAACTTTTTGGGCGGACGCGATGCATACAACAAAGCACCTGATAAATCACGGGCCATCAGTTCCATTGAACTTTGGGATTCCAGAAGAGGTTTAAAGTGGCAAGAATGTTAATCTCTCACACTTGAGAGTTTTTGGTTGTGTGGCATATGTCCACATCATTGATCATGGCAGAGACAAGTTGGAAGCCAAGTCACTGAAGTGTATATTCATTGGGTACGACATTGATGAGTTAGGGTATCGTCTTTGGGGTGAGAAGAATAGGAAAATCATCAAGAGCCGAGACGTCATATTCAATGAGGAGGTGAGGTACAAGGATAGGGTCAATGCTAAGGCTGGCCAAAGCAGTAAGAGCAACACTACAGATGTGGGCGCATCCGAGTATATAGATTTAGAGCAACTTCCAAATAGGAGAGATATTGTTAATTCTGATCGAAGAACGGAGGAGACTCTAGGTGCAGAACCGACTACCCACGGCGAGGAGCTTAGGAGGTCATCCAAGGTACCCAAACCGAATTTTAGGTATCTCTTGTCACTAGACAACCTATTTTTGACAGATAGCGGAGAACCAGAATGATATAAGGAGGTTATACAAGTGAGCGAATCTAAGCAATGGGAGCATGCAATGCAAGAAGAGATGGATTCTCTCCACTCTAACGAGACATGGGAGTTATCCTCGCTACCTACACAGAAGAAAGCCTTACATAACAAGTGTGTCTACCGGGTCAAGCAGGAGAGTGATGGAAGGAAGAGATACAATGCCAGATTAATCGTGAAGGGGTTCCAACAGCGGGAAGGAGTGAATTATACGAAGATATTTTTTCACGTTGTGAAGCTCATAACCATCAGAGTGGTACTAAGCTTGATAGCTGATGAAAATCTCTACCTTGAACAGTTAGATGTGAAGTCTGTCTTTCTTCATGGTGACTTGGATAAAAAAATCTATATGAAGAAACATGCTGGTTTCATTGAGGAAGGAAAGGAAGAGATGATGTGTAGGCTCAAAAAGAGCTTATATGGATTGAAACAGACCACAAGACAGTGGTATAAGAAGTTCGATAACTTCATGCAGAGCAATGACTATGGTAGATGCAATTCAGATTATTGTTGTTATTTTAAGAGGTTCGAGTCCAGTTATATCGTGTTATTATTGTATGTTGATGACATGTTAGTTGCAAGACCGTGTTTACAGGAGATAAACAAGCTGAAGAAGCAGTTAGCAAAGGAGTTTGCTATGAACAATTTGGGTGCAGTGAAGTAGATTTTTGGGATGCGGATCAGACGGGATGCGGCTGAGGGGACACTGAAGTTGAGTCAGTCTGAATACATTGAGAAAGTACTTCAGAGATTCAACATACATAATGCTAAGGTCGTTAGCACGCCCCTTGGAAGCTAGTTCAAGTTATCTTGAGAACAATCGTCCAAGACTGATGCAGAGAAGTGGCACATGAGAAAGGTGCTTTATTCATCAGCCATTGACAGTCTGGTGTATGCAATGGTTTGCACGAGATCGGATATTTCCCATACAGTGGGAGTTGTGAGCAGGTTTACAAGCAACCCAGAGATACTGTCCATGAAGTGGATATTACGATATCTGAGAGGGACTACGAATATGCCATTGTGTTTGGAAGAAAGGAGTTGGTACTGTAAGGATACGTGGATGTAGATTTTGTCGATGATCATGATACAAGACGAAACACCATGGGGTATGTTTATACCTTAGGATCGACAGCAGTGAGCTGGGTCTCACGTTTGTAGAAGATTGTGACATTTTTCACAACTGAGACAGAGTATGTCGAAGTGACTGAGGCGAGCAAGGAAATAATTTGGTTAACCGGATGCCTGAAAGAGTTAAGTCTGAAGCGGGGGAACAAAGTTATTTATTGTGATTTACAGAGTGCTATACACCTTTCCAAGAACCCAGTATTTCATGCCAAAATGAAGCACATCGAGTTACGTTACCACTTTATACACTCGATAATTAAGGATGGAAAGTTATAGTTGGAGAAATTTTAGGGAGCCAAAATCCTACGGACATGTTGACTAAAACAGTTACCATTCAGAAACTAGAGTTATGCACAACTTCAGTTGGCCTTCATGCATAAGAGATGAGGGCGGAGCTACACAGGTCGAGGTCTAGTCGACGGTGAGATTCAGATGAGGTGACCCCACTACTCAAGCGAGGTCGAGCTCCCTCAGGCGAGGTGAGCTTCAGGCGAGATCGTTGAGGTGACAAGGTACAAGCGAGGGCTCGAGATCTAGCGAGCTCAAGCGGGATTTTTGCAGGCGAGGTCGACGAGGCTAGCAGGTGAGGTCAAAGTCCAGATCTTCAGGCGAGCATGGATGAGCTTCAGGCGGGGTCTTCCGCAGGCGAGCTCGAAGTCCCACCTTCATAGGTGAGTGCGGGACAGCCTGGATCCAATCTGGCTAGGGTTTCCCTATAAAAGGGAACCCAGAGCCCAAGCCCCCCTTCCTGCGGCCGCTTCTTCCTCTCTCTCTCTCCTTCACGATCGACTTCAGGCGGCGGCAATCTCTCTCCTCTTTCTCCTTTTTCCCCAGCTCTCAAATGTTTTGAGGGGGTGATTAAAAGGGTGACTAAAGAGGAGATTCTTACTATAAAGGGGAATAAAAGAGAGATTTAAGAGGGGTTATTATACTATAGCTACAGTTAATAACTTTGTATTTATTGAGAGATCTCAAGTTTGAGATCTGCTCTTTGCAGCTTGTAATCTTCTTTAATATAAAGTGTACGGTTCCTGAGGACGTAAGCAAGTTGCCAAACTTCGTAAAAAGTCGGTGTTCTCCTTTCTTGTAATTTTCTATTTGTTGTGATTTTTTTCTTTCAATTGTCTTAACACAAGATCCGGTAGGACAAATTCCACACAATGGTTCATATTTGACAGGTGGAGCAGTAGCCGGAGCCCGTACTCGAGATGGGTAAGATACAGCGATGTTTTATTTTGGCCATGACGGTACACCGGCTCGTCCCCGCTTGGCGCGCCAAGCATAAAAGTCCTAGGGATGTCATAGAGCTCGTGGTAATGCTCGAGCTCTCCGACGACGACTTTCGAGCGAATCAGTCGAAGAAGAGCGTTCCTCTCCTCATTGCGGCCAGTGGTGGAATTTTGAGAAGCCATCGAAAGATTCTGGTTGCAAGAGATTTGGGAAAGTTTAGAGAGACAAGCGCTGAAGATTTAGAGCAGAAATATATGAAGAAAATTCTTCTTTGCCCTCAATGGGCTATTTATAGCATTCAAGAGGAACACATGGATTAATCTGTACAGTCGTCTCGTTTCAAAATGAACGGGCGAGATTCGTCTAGAAATCTCAAACATTTCACACAAAATTCGAAGCGTTGCCCTCTTCACTCTGTGCCTCTTCGCTCGAGAATCAAAGTGACGCATAACTCTCTGACAACTAACAACGCCATCATGTCATTTTAAACAGTGACGTTTCACTTGTTCAATAAAGGCTTCTGGAAACTCACTAAACGACGTCTACTCGGCGAGCAATCGACCCGATCCTTAATCGACTCTCAATAGCTGACAATGAATTTCAAAGAGCATCTCTCATGCACTCGCCCCAAGAAGTTCAAACGTCGACTAGCAAGAGTAGTCAACCAGATTGATTCCTTAGTTAAAAAACAAACACATTAGAAACAACGGCTCAAATTCGAGACTTGTATTCTCCTAACAAAGGACGAGCACCCTCGAGTAGGCAGTCAAGTTTACAAGTTTATAATGTAGTTAAGTCATTTAGAAGACATCAATTGAGATTGCACAGCACAGAGAAAGCAATTTTGGGTTTAAAAATATTTCTTTATTCATTTATAAGGAATATTTACAAGAGCAATATATACACATATACAATAAAAGCAAGAAAGAGGAAAGTCCTAGGAGACTAAGAGAAGTCCATCCCCGCTCCAGGAGTCAAAGGCAAGGAACTGCTGGGAGTAGCTAGCGGAGGAGTCGAACAGTCTCCTCCTTCATCTAACTCTTCGTCTTCCTCGCCGAGATCAAAGCCCCCTCTAAGTGCTTTCACCTCCTTTAACTCATCCAAACAGTTAGCTACGATGGGAGGATAATGAAAGCAATCGGGTGGGTTCCTCATCTCAGCCAGAAGCTGCATCGATAGAAAATTATACACGGCCTTACAGGCTATCGCCTCTTTGGTTTTTCCAGTTAAGCTCTGATGATACCCCTCGATGATCTCCCGACGGTGAACTTTGGACTCAAGTTGAGCCTTTGGCTTTGCTCCGCCGATAGCGACTCCTGTAAGTGGGCGACCTCCCCCTGGAGCTTGACAAGCTCTTCATGCTCCTTGTATAGCCGACATCTTGCATGCGCCGCCCCCATCCTTCTCCATTTCAGCCAGCGCCACATCGTGATCTCTCTCCTGGAGAGCCTCCTCCATTCTCCCGGCCTTCCTCTCGCTCTCCTAGAGATCCCGCCTAAGCCTGTAGACCTTAGAAGCACTTGGGACTGGCGTCTCCGCGGCCCGTCCCGAGTCAGCCCCTCTATAGGCCCTCAGGGAAGTAATCTCCTCCAAGAGCTTGAGATATGTGGTCCAGACCCATTCCATCCGACCGTATAACTTATTCTCTATCAAAGCGCTCTGAATAAAGTACCTGTGAAGGCTATG
This sequence comes from Asparagus kiusianus, assembly GCA_022839385.1. NCBI lineage: Eukaryota > Viridiplantae > Streptophyta > Magnoliopsida > Asparagales > Asparagaceae > Asparagus > Asparagus kiusianus. The sequence goes on from BQKN01067341.1 coordinate 584,499, forward strand.
GTGGAGACCGATATCATGAACCCCTTGCAAATACTCGTCATCTTAAGGAAGCCAAAATTGCACGACCGACTTCGACTGAATGCGACGAGAGACCAGGATAGTCCTTCCGATGTCGAGATGATGGTCAGGCTCGAAGCGGTGCTCCGGGTCGGGCTCCTATCCATATCGGGAGCCGACCCCTAAAGTTCCGATTAGGTACTTCCTCATCTTCTCCCACTCTTCCTCTCTGATGTTGGTAATGCGGTGAAGAAAGGGATACTCTAGCCTTGCAGGAGGCATTATCTCCTCCTCGATCGGTTCCTTTCCCCGACGAGTCGACTCGCCATGGTGACTGAATGACTCCCCCTACCCAGCAAAAGCTCTGTCCTTAGTTCCCTCTTCTTGAGGAGCCTCGACTGGTTCTCCCGAGGTAGACTCATCCAGACGAATGACGTTGGTCTCGGTCATCTTGACCGCTATTTGAGGTACATGTTCCACATCCCTCCGCCTCCCCCGTCTATGGACGAGGGAGGGAGAAGGCTCCTCCTCGATCGTCTCGACCTCTATTGGAGGAATGTCCCAACGAGGACGCTTCATGGGCCTAGCAGACGGCCCCTCCTGGGGAGCAGATAGAGAGACAGTAGGCGCCGCTGCCGCTCCTACTATCCCCATAACAAGGTCTGAAGTCTTCTCATGGTCCTTGTCAGAAGGAGGTACTACTGACACGCCGACCACTCGCAAGACCAAGCTATCGTATAGATGGTCGACTCGACGAGAGCCAACATACGCCTTGATCTGGTCGAGCGCGTCTCTCTCGGTGATGGTCATCTCGCCCTCCATGAGCACCTCCCTCTTTATTTTGGGCCAGTTGGAACAACCCAACTCCAAGTCGTCCCCCACAACCCAGACAAAATTTTCCTTCCAGTCCTTGTGGGAGTCAGGAAGGCCGATGACGAGCCTGAACTTTCTCACCATTTAAAAATAATAGTGGGTCTAAGTCTGGTTCACCTTCACAGCCACCAGCCGGCCCAAGACCTGCAAAGATGGCTTGATCACTAACTAGTGGCAGATCACCACAAACCCTACTAAGATGGCGATGACGTTTGACTTTATCTAGCCGGTGAAACTCCTAGCGCCGTGAAGACTTGTTGAAGGAAGGAATGCAGGGATAGCCGCAGACCAAACTCTAAATACCTCAAGTACAGAGGACCACGTTTTGGCCCATGATCGAAAATGGCCTCCAACCTCGTCGGAGCCATCAGATCATACTCCTTGGGGATGTCAAACCTCCCTGAGAGCGTCCTCATCTGGGACTGTGTCACTTTGGAGTGGATTCCCGTCAGGAGAGCTTGACGATCCGCAGGCTCAGATGCCATCGGAGATTGTAGAGATGATCGCCGGAAAAGATGAGCAGAAAAATCTTGACTTCTCTAGATGGAATTTGAAAAGGAAGTAACCTCCACTTTCATGGCCCTAGCTCTATATATAGGAAATTAGACCTACAACAATCGAAATCTAGACTGTCGGATTAAATTCTACCCAACTGCCAAGATCAATTCTCAGAATCCGAAGCGCCATCTTACAGATCGAGGCGCAGCCTACTCACCTCCAACAGCCTCAATCTGCTAAGAAAAGCGAAGCTCCACAATCAAAAAGAATGTGCAGTGACGTCAACCACGCCAATCTGAAGAGACTTTTCAATTTCTTATTTAATGCACCCACATCCGTCCAAAGCGACTTTTATTTCACTCGAACCTGGCTAAAGCCGACTCCAAGTGAAAGGGGTCAATTGTTATGGTGTTCTCAATCACCTAAGTACAACCCTTTGTCAACAACGGACGGGTGTTCTTCTGCATACAATGCCCCAATCACATTGGCGGCTGAGACCAACAAGGGTTACAACTCAGCCAACTCGCCGAGTCGATATTCCCTCATGTTGACCCGAAAGGCAGTACTTGTCGCTCCTTTTGTCGAAGACGACTCACAACGAGTCCAATCGACCAGCTATTCAACGCCTCACGAGGTCGACTTGAAAGGCGTTACTTCTTGACAAAGTTAGAAGACAACTTCAGCCTCAATCAAGCCTCTCCTACTGACAATGTGTCAGCATCGCATTTAGTGCTTGGCAGGCGCCATCATCCATCTAGCTCCGATAGTCTTCATGACTTATCGGATCACGTCAGCACCGTCATGCCTCCGATTACTTCTCGTTTAATGCTGAGGTGATCTCTCCTCCAATCGCCAGCCGACACCTGTAAAGCAAGTGCTGATTCAGCCGCCAGCCCATGTTTTTTCACCGCCATCATGTGCTCGGCCACAATGACGGTTTTGTCCTTCCGACACCTCTATAAATAATAAGAGGTACTGTTCTAACATAAAGGGACTTTTTTTTTGGACTTCACTTTTAGACTTTGACTTCTGAAAAAGGTTTACAAATCTGATCTTCTGATATAGATCTGCAAATTACTGCACACACAAGAAGTCACAGTTCTTCACTTTCTTCACTCAGGTTCACCAGCTGACTTAATCATTAGAGGAACCACGGAAAAACCAGTCTCTTTCCTCTCACGAGTTTCTATGTGTAGACTTTTCAGCAACTCAGCTCAGGACTGGATATTCAGGGAAGGAAGCGGTCTCTCAATAACTTCACCCCCATCTAACCATGGATATAATTGACTGTGTAATCACTTAACATGAATAATAAAAAATATATTTTTTATAATTGATTTGATTGAATTGTTGGTCAACCAAGCAGCCCCTTATTGTAAAGGAAAACTCCTCAGGGACCCCAAAACAGGGGACCCCTGAGGGGACAGGTGAGGTGTCAGCTCCTGGGGGGCTGATTTACTGTTCATGGACAGTAAACCAGCCCCCCAGAGGCTGACACCTCATCTGTCCCCTCAGGGGTCCCCTGTTTGGGGTCCATGTAGCACTACTCTATTGTAAATGGATTCTCCCAACTCCTTGTTGCACCAGAAAAGAAAAGGATTAAAAAAAACAATAGTAATACAAGTCGTGTACCGATGTTATTTTACCATTGTCCTAAAGATTTGAAGGTCATTTCCATTGTGAATTGTCGGTCGGGTACTGAGCCAAAGATAAAAAACACTATTGCTCAAAGAAGAGGCCGGTAATCCCAGTTGCCACATATGTACAATATTAAACCCAAAGATGGCAGCATCGCTGAGAACAAATAGTCAAGCCAGGCATGGGGCATATGACTACCTTACCTTTTCCCAAATATACTCCCCAAATCCGTAACTTTTTATTAAGAATTTCCCACCTCAATTTTGGTGTTTTCATCGGTTAGCGCTCACCGCCCATTACCCTCCATCCGAAGCCCAGCAGAGCGCGTGGTCTTGCAAGTAATTTTTCACCCCCCCCATACGTTATTAGTTTTTGGGTGTTTCTAATAAATAGAAATAAAAATATTGAAACGGGAGCAAATAGAGACCACGCACTTCTCACGGATCGAGACAGCACGAGCTCAGCAACCGTCACACTGGCTTCGGTTTTATTTTCGCTGCATTTTCTATACAAAAACTTTGCTTTGAGAAAGGAGAGGGAGTTGAGAGAAGAGAGGCTTTTGTATAATTTATTCGCCCATTTCGCTTTGTTTCCCTTGAAGAAACCGCCAGTTCAGTAGCTTGGTTAACAAGAACCCGATAATTAAAAATAAAATGGAATTGCATCAGAACGTCATCATGAAGTTTATAAAATTATGATCCAAGAACTTCTCTCACAGAGAATCCAAGGACAACGTGCATACTTAACAATCTCAAAGCGAAAAAGGTAAAATGCTCAATATTAATCTCTGCTTCCACAGAACACTCTTGCCACAAGAAATCGGAACGTCCCAACTTTTAAGTCCAGTTTCGGACATGAGAAGCCACTAGCCAATCAGATTACATGCAATTAAATATGCAAAGGCAATATCCTCGAACAAAATTAACAGAGAATATGACAACAAGCTTAGTAGCAGATATACACACAGATTTTAAACATACATTTAAAGAAATTAGCGTCACAATTTTTTTTTTTTTTATAGATCTCACATAAGATGAGGTCTCAATATTAAACTCGGTAGTTAATATTATAACTAGTAGTAATAGCTGAGTTAATTTCTCTTCTTACATGCCCTTTCCAAAAGAGGGGAGAAAACCGAAAGATACGGTGGATACGGAGGAATTATCTCTCTCCCAACTCACCATACACGGAAAACAAAAACCCAAAAAACAAGAAAACAAAAATTAACCCAACAAAAAAGAGGGGTAACTTGTAAATTTCAAAACTTCGCCGGCGGAGACGGGGACTTTTCGGTCAAGACAGAAGATAATCCAGTGACGACCTTAGCTCCTGGCGTCACCGACTTCGGCCTCACAGCCGGTGGAGTCCACGGCGAGACCACCACCGTTATCTTCTCCGACTCCGGGACCACGCCTCGCATCTCGAACTCGCCGTTAAAGTTAACGGCCGAGATCGCAGTAGGGGCGCCAATGACACCGCTGGATTTAACATCCTCCGCTGTTCTCTCGTATGAAGCCAGCCATTTGGATTTCATGTAGTCGAGCTTCCTCCATGGCGGGAAATGGAGCCCCTTCTTCTTAAGACTCAGCCTCGCCGCTTCAGAAACCAAGGTCACGATCCTTTGGAGGCGATCGGACTTGCCGACGAAGATCAACGGCAGAGATTGAAGCACAGCTCGGTAGTTCTTGGTCGATCGCGCGATCTCGAACTCCGATCTAAAATCGACATCGAGAATGAGGCGATCGCCTTCGATCAGCACGTCTATGTAATCGTATTCGCCTAATTTACCAAAGTAGAACTGATTAGCGATGATCAGCGGCGGAAAGGGGAAAACTTTTCCCTTTTTTTTTTCTTTCTAAATTAAAACGTACCAGCTGGGATTGAAGGAGTTTTCTCCCATTTAGACTTGCAGATCGAAGCATCGTAACCTAAAGATTTGAGATTTTCAGTTACGATCTTGATGCAGTTATCTTTCCCCTTTCCGATTTTGCTCTTGTTACTCTCCACGATCTTTGACGCGTCAGCTAACAGATTGCGCTCCGCAAGGCTCTCGCACGGCATCAAGCCCTAAAATATCGGTAACAAACCATCAAATTTCTGTAATAAACAACGAAAAATAGAAACTTCATCGAAAATATCCACAAAAATATCGACCTACCTTAAGCACTTCCAGCGCGTCTGCAGGTCCAACAGCGGCAATCGCCGACGCATCACCGGCGAACTCATCGTCGGAGCTGTCTTCGATGTTTCCATTGAAGCAGCCGCAGCACTTCGTAGGCTTCTCATTGCCGTCTTCGATGAAATTCACGACGAGCTTATCGAGACAAAGGGAGCTCGGTTCCAGCTCACCTCCATCGTCCTTCTCCCTCTCCTTCAAATCTCCGGCGCCGGCGAGCTTCGGAAACTGCCGCTCGAAGAGCCTCTTCAGCCTCGATTTCGCCGCAGGCTTCGATAGATCGTTCTTGATCGTCAATCTTGCATCGATCGGTGTGATCTTCATCTGAAGCGGCATTTAGATCTCAAAACCCTAACTATGGCATCATCGGAGCTTTCTCGGTAGAGAATCTCCTCTCAAAACCCTAATTCTTGAAATTTCTCTCAAAAAAAAAGATGACGCTCAATTAAAAGACGAGGCCATTAGGATTAGCTATCCTTTATAGTTAAAAACTAGAGAGTCCGGTGACTGCCGGTGATTTTAAGGTTAAGATTACCTGCCGGAGCAATTGGCTTGATGAGACCAGAGGGGGCCAGGGGGGTTTTTAAAAGGAGAAAGCGAGAGCGAGTGGGGAAGATGGAGAAGTTTTTGGCGTGCGCTTCGGTCACGTGCATAGAGCGTGATCGTCCGACGTGGCACGTGTATGCGGCTAGTGCCGTAGAGCGGTTTTTAATGCTGCTGCTTGATCTCCACACGTGTCCGTTGAAGCCCACCAGATGTCAAGGCGATGACGTCACCGGAGTACCAAATTTGCCCTTGGTTTTCGGAATATTCGCCTTATTTCACGTTGATGCCAGAAAGACATAAACGTAATTATGCTTTATTTCCCAAATTACCCATGTCAAACTGGATATGCACATCGACGGTCCAAATAATATGAGTGTTAGCATCGTAATTAACGTGAAAGCCACAGGCTATTGTTTGTAAGAGGCGGGGCCCCACCTTCGGTAATATTTGGATGAGGTTAGGATATATAGAGCGGTTTTCGGGGGACGGGTCCACTACTGGAAACCGTGGGCACTGGCACGGCTAGCCGACACGTGTCCCGCGACCCGAAACGTTACAAACTCGGCCCTGCACAAAATCAATATTCGTTTCGTGCGCTGTACGAAAACGGGAGTACATACATCTATCTGTATAATCTGGAAAGATAACAAAATAGCTTAAGATTTGGATTGAGTCGTTTATAAATCAAAACAAGGTTAGGATAATATTGGTTAAAGCTTACACTCAAGCGTTTGCTTTGCCACAAAATGAGGGCTCTGAGATTTGGAGGATGCGCTGATGTTTCCCTAGTTCACAAGTAAGGCGTCGTTATCATGGCATCTTAGAGATTAGGTTATTGATTACTTTTGTACACTTTCATGGGTTTGTATCGATGTATCGTATATTGTACACTTGCGTGGGTTGGTGTGACAATTTTTTCCCCCCCTCCAGGTTTACCAGCTAAGTAAATTAATTCTAAGACTTGAGACTTTCTTTTCACATTTTTAAATCTAGGTAAACAACAACAACAATAGTGTAATTGTCTAAATTAATTGAAAACTGCGAGTAAGTAAATGTCACAAGCACAGACCACCCCATGCCCCCAGCAGCTGGACCCACTTGAGGGGGACTTGGTGCGACGTTTTTGTGCATGTGAGCAGTGTTGAAAGCTATGGGAAAATACCAAATGAGCTCATTTATCTTGCTGGACTACGCACGATTTATTTAACCTACCGTTCCTCGCGTATGGATTGTGTATTAGTTGGGATTCTAGATATCTCCCTCTTGAATTTGTTTGTGGTCCAATAATTGTATAGAATGGGTTCTTGGATTGGCTTGGGGCTTGTTTTTCTGAGGTACGTTGGCTAAAACTTTAGGTTATATGCTAGTATTGTCTATTAACTTACACTAAACGCAATTTGGATCGCATCGTCGAAAATCATCCGATACAGAAAAGCAATTCATTTATAACTTAAGCAATTTATTCCTTCTGTGAGGATTTAAGATTTACTATTCATGCTATAGTAAATTATTATAGCTTTGTTATTGTAACACAAACAGGAGGATCCAAGCTTCACTATTAATGATACAATAATATTACTGTACTAATATTATTGTAGCACAAACGGGGACTATAGCGTTTAAAAACATTATTGTAAGATTACTGTAACTCAGACGGGATACTATAATATTTAAAAATGTTATTGTAACCCTTACAATAACATATTTAAATATAAAATTATTGTAGCGGAAATAAAAATAAAGATCGTGCTTTTCACGATGTGCACACTAATTAATAAGAAGAAGAAATAGAAAATCTCCCACCAACAAAACGAGTTTGAAGTTTCGCATAAAAGATATTGCACTTTATACTACAAATCGTGGATTTTCTTTTTTAACATGACCACGTTATAGAAAGTGACTACCAACATAGCCAGGTTTTGGGTTACACTCAATTGATTCTTGCATCCTTGAGGATATAATCCAATTTTTTTTAATCAAAAAAAAATTAATTGCTAAACTAGAATCCGTATAATTTTCTTAAAAAAACATAGTCTACATAATTCATATGTTGCTCAATTATAATAGAGCTTTCATTTGTGAGGAAGCTTCTAATTATTTTTGTATCCCATAAATATATCATCGTTATCTTTATGTGGGGGAATTAATCCTCCGAGCCGTTGATTTATCAGATAGCTGTCTTCGGCTTCAAAAGACCTCTTCTTTTTAAGACGATTAAAAAAGCGGAGAAGCAATGAAGATTAATATTATCCTTTCAAACATGCCCATCAAATCATGTCACCAAAGTTTGATTACTAAGCGCTTATACTCAATTTACTTGTCTAAGCAACGGTGTTAGACTTATTGGTTTGTATATATATATATAGAGAGAGATTAATGGGTATCCTTGTCATAGGAGGGGATTTCCTCCTTGACGTCTCTAAAATCACATAATTGAGCGACATTGTGGATGATCCGCTCCATTGAACTTGATCTACATATTCTAAAACCTCAACACACCAAGTTTGGGGTGAACCCGTCGTCGTTTGACCCTTCATTCACTCGTATCAATTTTAACGGTTTTGAATGAATAGAACTTTTCACATGGCTCGATGGAGGATGAAACGACGACGGATTCACCCCAAACTTGGTATGTTGGGGTTTTAGAATATGTAGATCAAGTTCAACGGAGCGGATCATCCATAATATGGCTGAATCATGTGATTTTAGAGGCGACATAGGAGAAAATCCCCTCCTATGACAAGGATACCCATTAATCTCATATATATATATATATATATATATATATATATATATATATATATATATATATATATATATATTGTGGGAATAGTAAATCTTAAAATGATTATATTTTCTTGGATATTGATGAGTTTTGGACGTACACTTTCGTAAAATAATAGTATATTTCAGACTCATCTTCCATAAGTCAGAGTGTTGACGCGCGCGCTCTCACTTTGATGCCTTCGGGCTTGTAAGTGGTAAATACTTGTTTTTTTGCATTATATAGATTAGATTATAAATGATACATATAACTTAGGACTAGGATCATTTTGTATTTTTTTTTAAACTTTTGTTAATTTTTATTCTTTTTGTATTGAAAGCATTGGAACTTCATATAGAGCAGATGTATATTTGTCCTTTTGAAAATTTTTATTTTGTGTCCATATTCCTTATTCATATAGTTCTCATTTGCTTATATTGTGTACAAGTCTTAGATAAATTATATATAACAAAAGAAAGTGGATGTATATGTAGGCGTCAAAAAATGCTAATAGATATCCAAACACAGAAAATCACTC
>BQKN01067341.1:618528-634312 GCA_022839385.1 Asparagus kiusianus
TTCTGCGTTTCCGTTGCATTAGGGATTTCGGCGTTAAATTCCCAACAGTTACCAAACTATAGATGTACATTATCCAACATGAGTTTGCACTTTCCACGGAGCTAGAAAGAAAACAACTGAAATGAGGTTTTGTTTCAAAAGAAATTGTGGATACATCTCTTAATACACACATCCAAACACTAAAAATGAAAAAAAAAAAAATCCTCTTGCAATGGCAAGTTAACGGAAACCAAAATCTCAACGTAAACCTAATATGAGGGGAAGAAAAGGAACCATCCTAGGCAGGAAGTTACCCCTCACTTTCACGCCACGCACCAGATTTTAAAAAAAAAAAAAAAAAAAGAGGTCTGGGCCCTCATTGAGAGGCTCATTGGCTATATTTCTCTCCTAGGTTAAGAAAGACATAACATGACTGCATAACATGACCCATGCCTAGTTTGTCAAGAAAGCTCTCATAGGTTTGTACTGTCTGCTTGCAAAATAAAGCAGGTGTTACATCCCTTGCGCAATTGATGAGCGTGGAGATGTTGATGGGTCAGGTGTGCAATAATATTGTCTGTTTATGTGTTGTTGTGATGGTGCATCGGTTAACTTTATCCTAATGGATGAAATTTGTTAATTGTTCTTTCCCTACGCTGGCCTGCGATGTTTAGGAGAGTAGACAAAGGGAGTGATATAACCCATGATGCATGATTTAATTGGAGATATATGAGATGAGATTGACTTATCTCTTTTGATTACCTAGCCTTCGCGGTACGCTAGTCATTAGAAATTAGTATACTTGTATTGTTGCTTAGCAATACATGTTTTAAAGAAATCCAGAAGCTCATGATCGCTTAGAGGTTTATCTATCTACATTTAAATTAAAAAAATATCAATTGGTTGTTTATATGTTACAAGTTGGTTGTTCAACGTAAAATCGTGCACGAATTCTCACCTATAAGCATTTTATTAATTACGATCTAATTGATGGCCAGTTGCACTAAATTATTCTTCCTGAATTCACAGTGATATGCGGTGGCTACCTTGATTTTATGACTCCAGAGCAGTGCAAGATAGACGATCCCAAGTAATCCGGCATCCAAGGTTCAATTATGGGGGGAAATAAATGGCATTAAAATGAATCTTAGTTCCCTTACTGTGTAGATAAATATTTATTCAGGCTGCAACGCTAAATCTGGACTCAAAAAGTCACAACACCGAAGGACCATCCATCATGATGCCAAAGTATAAAAAGCTGCGTAGCCTTTTTAGATTTTGGAACAGCGTTGCTTTTGCAAAGATGAAACAAAACCACATCATCAAAAGAAACAATAATTCCTAAGAGGTCATCTTCCAATTTTACAAAATCAATTAACATCTGCTGTGATGATGACCCCTGCGACATTATTGTGAATCAAATAATCCAACATAGAGAAAGTTGAAATTCACCTATTACAGAAGTGGGAAATCAACTAACTGTACGACATGTCAGCATGGCTAGTAGTTTTCTATACTTCGCGAAGGCTCTAAATCATCAAAAGCCTTATATATTTAAATAATAGGAACAAGAGAGAACAATCATGAATCTGGCTATAAGAAATATCAAAAACTGGAACAAACTGATGAAGTCCCACGAATCACAAAAATTAAGCCATCTAAATGGTATCAGTTCAAGACGTACAAAGGATATAAACCAAAACAAACAATACAACAAACAAATCATACACTCGACTTACCCTGTTATTTATGGGACATTCATTACTTGGATTGATTGCAGAGAATCAGAGAGAGCAATGACCAGATCACCAGACTGGATCATTCCCCTTGCCTTGAGAAGAGAGAATGTACGGTTGAGATTGCTCTCCATGTCATCAGAGCAGCTGAGACGGAAGGGAATGAGGCCCCATTGAAGATTTAGCCGTCTCCTCACTGAGGTTGAGCTTGTGAAGGCAAAAATTGGGCAGTCTGGGCGACAACGAGAAAGAAGAGAAGCCATATGACCAGTCTTTGTGAAAACAAAGAGAGCATCCACCCCCAAATTGTTAGCTGCCATGATTAATAAGAAAAAAGAAAAAAAATAAAGAAAGGTCAATTATAAGAAAGATGATTTCTCAATTACTAGCATACAAGATTATCAAAACCTCCGTTTTCTCAATTTATCCTAAGAAGTAAAATTTGATTTTTGGTTGTTCTCTGATTGTCATTAGACACAGGGAATCAGATGGATACCAGATAATCCTCACTGCTGCTAATTGAAGGCTGCTTTTATTTAAGCAAACTGAGAGTTTGCCAGCAAACATAAGGAGAAGCTGGTGGTTGATGCTATATACTAGAAGAACGAGCAAATAATTCAATCCAAAGTAAAGGGTTTGCAGATACACCCTGTGTTAATCGCCAAATTGAACTTCGTACCCCCACAATTCTATTGTGGCAAAGAGACCCCAAATGAAGAAAATTTTGACCCATTAGCGGTCGATCTTCAACAACAGAACTCTTTCAAGGGGTCTATCTGCAACAGTAGAACTAAAGGGGTAGTAAGCTCAATTTGGCCATAGTATAGGTGCCTACCCACAATTAACCCTTTAATAAAAATGAAATATTGAAGAAACGACTACATCATATTTCAATGTGCATGATGGATGCCCAAGGGGTTTTTCCCCCTCCCTCCAGAAACAACACTAATAAAGCAGCACAAATAGAAGAATGTATATGATTTACCCATTTTTGCAGCTGAATTGCAAATCTCTTCTGAGATTTTATCCGAGAAAGATGATGCCACATTCGGGAGCTCCATAGCTTCACGACGCTTCTCTTCTCTCCACCATCGTTCAATCCTTAGGCTCACACTTCTTAGAACAGTTAAAGCCTTTTCTGGGTACTGCCCCATGGCAGACTCACCAGAAAGCATCAATGCATCAGCCCTTTGCCTTACAGCTTCAGAAACATCAGCAACTTCAGCTCGTGTAGGTGTAGGATACTCAATCATAGACTCCAGGAGTTGAGAAGCAACAACGACTGGCTTATTCAGCTGCCTACACATTTTAACAACCCTCTGCTGAGCTGAAGGAACCTGTTCCAATGGAATTTGAGCGCCCAAGTCTCCTCGTGCTACCATGGCTCCATCTGAAGCCCGGATGATTTCTTCTAAGTTCTTCAAGGAATCAATACTCTCGATTTTTGCGATCACCGAAATGTCACTGTGAAAGATCAAGTAATTCAGATTAGGTTGAGTTGGAAAGGAATAAGAACTTTTAAGGACAAACGATCTTCATTAAAACTCAAATTCAACTAACTGGTGATTTTGCATTATCTGGATAAAATCCAAAAAATAAAAATATTTCAGGTCATTCTAAAGTATAAATTTCATACAAAAATGCGGATGGTCATCGCAATAATTAAAATATGTAATTTTTTGATGACAATCATCAGAAAGAGGTCACTGCAGATAAGTAAGCCTTTGGCTACTGATATTCAGACCAATAATGTTCCACTCTTCAACACTGCATGCATATTCCACAGTTGGCCAATTTCTGAGGTAAGTATCCAACTGTTAACCTCTGAATACATGTCAAATCCCCAGTGGTAGAGTATTATGGATTCGACTTTGTTGACCCCTTCATGTTTGGTCCCTAAAAGCATAATCCGTATTCCCTTTTTTTTTCAAGAAATTTAAGATAGAGAAATTGATGACAGCACAAAATCTTTTGGCAACTAATTTTGAGCAATGTTTAACGATAATAACCCTAAATTGGTTAGTAGGTAGTTACTGTTGAATATGTTAGCATAGGATTGGGTCAAAATAATGGTCGGTAACACAGATTTCACGACCTTCATATGTTTATTATTTGGACAGTGGAGCATAACTTTTATACCTCGCACTCCTTAAATTATTAATTATCAATATTTTTTAAGTTGATGTTGTTATTGCTTCGAAAACTTTCTGTGGTTTCCTAAACATTTTTCCTTATAGCATCTTTAATTGTTTAAGCAGAAATAATTAAGCTGAACAAAAAGGTGCAAGAATAAAAAAAGTCAGGATGCCAAAACTTTTTGCTCTAAAGTAAGTCAATTTCTTTTTTATTTTTTTCCTGAATGAAAAGGGGATAATATGTGACAACTACAAAAAATAATGCCACTCATTTAGTTAGTCAATTCCAAATGATGTAAAATAACAATCAGAATGGGAAAGGTTCGAAGCAGAAAGTTCAATAGTTTCAGAACATCTACAAATATCATTATCCCCATTTATATATACAATATGCAAAATTATTAAACTAATCAATATTAATGTAAGTCTTACCTAAGGAAAACTTGACAACTAGTGAAGTTTGAGGGTCATAGGTAAATCTTTGTCAACTTATCACCAACTAGGATCAAAGGATACATATGCAAGGAGTCCATATTTACAAAGAATATTAGAGAGCACAAATTGTTTTAAAGTATATGCATGGTCCGTATTATATCACACTGAGACAGGAAATTAACAAGTGCTTTGGTTTGACACTAAAGAATATGAAAACCCTAAATCTTATTATGAGATCTCTTGGGCTTATATAGGACCTACAAAATACAACTTACAAATAAGTCCATACATATTACTCATATGTCAACACTCCTCCTCAAGATGGGCGAAAGATATCCACTAAGTCCATCTTGTCACATCCTCTAACCATATCTACTGAGCTAAGTCCCTTAGTCAGACAATCTGCTGCCTGGTCCTTAGTCGAAACATGACTTAGCTCCAGTAGTCCACTATCCAACTTCTCTTTGATGAAGAACCTATCGCTCTCAATGTGTTTGGTTCTATCATGCTGCACTGGGTTGTTGGCGATACTGATGGCTGACTTGTTATCACACCACAACTTCATCTTAGCTCATTGATCCAGCTTCAGCTCTACCAGCATACTCTTCAACCATAGCAACTCAGCAACTCCTAAGGCCATAGCTTTATACTCTGCTTCAGCTGTTGATCTCGCCACCACTGATTGCTTCTTGCTCTTCCACGAGACCAAGTTGCCTCCTATAAATATACAATATCCTGAGGTGGACCTCCTGTCATCAGCACAGCTAGCCCAATCAGAGTCATAATAACCCTCAATGCTCATATGTTCATTCTTCCTGAAGATTAGCCCTTTTCCGGGGACACTCTTCAAATACCTTAGAATCTGGTACACTGCGTCCATATGACCCTTCCTTGGATCATGCATGTAGCAACTCACCACGCTCACTGCAAAAGAGATATCGGGACGTGTGTGACTCAGATAAATTAACCTGCCCACCAGCCTTTGGTATCTGTCACGATCAACTGGTTCTCCAGCTTCAGCACCCAGCTTAAACTTCTGGTCGATCGGTGTAGTTTTACTAGCTCCCAAGTGCGGTTTTTCTCAAGAGCCCCTAGCTCCTCGTGCATAGTCGCTTTCCACTTTGGGTCATTCTTAGCAACCTGTCAATTGTTAGGTACAGTAACAGAGTCCAATGATGCAATGAATGTCCCATGTGCAGGGTGGATGTTAGAATATGATACAAATTGGGCAATATCCCAACCATATCTATCGGGAGGATTTCCCGCATTACTACGAGTAGTCCTCCGTACTGATATTGGTGTGGGAGGAGTAGGGAGAGGAATGTTATCACCTTGGGATGAAACTGGTGGTGGTGTAGGTGTTTCAGGAGTCGAGGCAGGCGTTGGCAAGAGACTTGACAACACTAGTGACACTGTAGGTACTGTTCCTGCAATTTGCTTGTCCTTCCTACTATAGGTTAGTAGCTCCCCCTGAACAGTGGGCCTAACACCTCTTGTCTCATTTTCCATTTCTTCGTCATTCTCCTGCTCCTCCTCAACCAATTCTCCCTCCCAAGGAATCGATACAGAAATGGATTTCTCCACATTGTTCACCGATCTCTCACATTCTCCTCCTCTCGCTTCATACTTCTAGGACGAGTTACCAGCGGATGAAGTTACCTTCTGGGTGTAATATGGCTCGAGTTCTCGAAAGTGCACATCCATGCTCACACCTTTTCTCCACCGAGCTCCAGCAAACATATCCCTTCTGAGTAGCAGAATATCCCACAAAGATGTACTTCACAGCTCTAGGGGCAAACTTCCCGACAGATGGCCTGTTATCCTTCACAAAGCACACACAGCCAAACACTTTAAGTGAAAGAATCCCACCATTATCTCCCTTCAATGTCTCACACGGAGACTTCCAATCCAGCACTCTCGAGGGCATTCTGTTGATCAGCGCTGCTGCGGTCAATACTGCTTGCCCCCATAATGTTTCTGGGACATTCATAGAGATCATCATGCTTCTAGCAACCTCTAAAAGATGTCTGTTCTTCCTTTCTGCTACCCCATTCTGAGCTAGTGTGTATGGACAGGTCGTCTGGTGATGTATTCCTTGAGCTGAAAAATATTTTTCAAACGCTCTGTTGATATACTCTGTCCCATTATCTGACCTCAATACTTTCACCACTGCTCCGTATTGAGTCTGAACAGTCCTATGAAAGTTTTGGAAGCACCCAAATACATCACTCTTATTCTTCATCACGTATAACCAAGTAACATGAGAGAAGCAATCAATAAATGTAACAAAATACTTGTATCCATTCATAGAACTTGTGGAACAAGACCCCCAAACATCTGAATGTACCAAGTCAAATACATGAGCTTATATGACCAGAACTAACATAAGAGCTTCTAGTAAGCTTTTCAAACTCACATGCATCACACACAAGTTTCTGTTTATTTGCTTTCTCAAATAAAGAATGATGCAATCTACCTAAAACACTAAAGGATGAGTGTCTCAAACGCTGGTGATGAAGCATTAACTCATTTTCAGCACTCATTTTAGATCCTACTCCTGCTTCCACTATGATTGACACCAATGCTGAATCTAGCCCTTCACGATTCAGATACCAGTCCACTACGCCATGTGTCAGTCCCAAGTTTCCGTCCTGTCCCCTTCTCCTGGAAAATCACCTTGGGAATATCAAAAGAAACAATGCATTTTAGTTAGAGGATGATAGAACTAATGGACAAAAGATTGACTGGAAAGAAAAGAGCATGTAAAACATTAGACAAAGTTACAGAACCAGTACAATCGACTGTACACTTACCAACTACTGGCTGAAATGTACCATCAGCTGTTTGAATACTATCAGGCGATGCTAAGTGAGTATATGATGAGAACTCACTAGCATTACCTGTCACATGACGAGACGCATCGGAGTCGACTATCCATGCTGATAATCTGTTGGGAGACATAGAAGCAAGAGCATGTATGTCATCAGTACCTTTGGTCGGATGAGCATAGGTAGCAGTGTTGCCTCTGACGAAGAATGAAATAGATGCCTCCTCAGTCCCATCCCCTGCTACTTGCTGCTTCCTCCTGAGTATCGCCAGGAGAGCACGATCCTCCTCAGTAAAGACCACCTCAGCTTCTTCTTCCTCTGCTACCGTCAGATTCGCCAGGTTTCCTGCTCCTCTTCCACCTCGTCGACCCCCACGGCCACGATCACGACCTCCGAACTGTCCACGTCCACCCGAATCTCCTTCCTTGGGTGGCTTGGTACAAGCATGCCTTAGATGACCCACAGCACTGTAGTTATAGTACTATCGAATCTCTCCCCTAGATCTAGTATTGCTAGAGGCTGCCAGTGCGGACTTCACCACAGGAAGTCCACTTGTCCCCGCCTGCAACCGAATGCGAGTCTCCTCCTGAATCATAGCAGAGACAGCCTCCTCAAGCGTTAGAATCTTCGGCTGAGCTAGCAGCAGGGCGATTCGCTGAGCGAACTCTGATGTCAATCCTTTGAGAAACACCATAGTCCTCTCCTGTAAAAAGGCCTCCCGTTCTTTACATCCCGGGTCCTTACAGCTTGCCCGAGGTGAGAAATGATCATAATCTAGCCACAGCCGCTCCAGTTCTGTGGCATACTCCTGTACAGTCCGATCTTCCTGGACTGTGGCATCGATCTCACCCTTAATCTGGAACACCCTCAGGTTATTCCCCACTCCATCATAGGTCCTCCTTAATTTTTCCCAGACATCCTTCACCTTCTCAATGCCATCCACTGTGGCGACGATAGACTGGATCAACGAGTTGAGGAGCCAGATGTATACCAACATATGAGTGGCCTTCCACTCATCTCTTCCCTCCGAGTCCTCATACGGCTCTGTCACCTCTCCTGTCAGATAACCCTCCAGGTTCCTCCTGTAAGGGTGTATCTCACCCGCCGTGACCAGCTCAGGTAAGTACCCGGTCCATCAAGCTTCAGATCTATGGTAGGAAGTTCCAACTTCTTGGATGGTTTTGTCACGCTCTCACCAGCCGACAACTTCATCAGCTTCATCAAAATTAACACCTCCGCAGGGTTCAACTTCTTGATAATCTCCTCCATTGATCAAGCTTCAGACCCAACACCTGGTCTCCTCTTCCGACCCTTGTTGTGTGCAGTGAAAATTTCGACAGCACCTCTGTCGCACAACAAGAGTAAGATCTCAGACAAATTCTCGTTTCTCAGAGGAAACAATAATAAAAAAACAGTGATATATCTCGTCGTGAGATATATACTCTTCCTGTCATCAGTTCGAGGACTGAGTCGAGGGAATCCATGTCAAACTCGAGGTTCAACATGGTGCACCGGGGGGCTGTCGTGGCGTAGGGGGGCTCCGATGGGGGGCTGCCGTGTTGAAGGAGGGTTTGAAGCAGGGGGGCTGCCGTGAGGTGGGGGTGGATCGAGAGGGCTGGATCAGGAGGGGTCGGATCAGGGATCAGGTGGGGGGGCTGGATCAGGGGGGCTGCCGGATCAGGGGGGCTGCCGTGAGGTGGGGGGCTGGATCAGGGGGGCTGCCGGATCAGGGGGGCTGCCGGATCAGGGGGGAAGGGTCGGATAGGGGGGCTGTCGGATCAGGGGGGGCTGCCGTGAGGTGGGGGGGCCGGATGGGTGAGAGGGAGTGGCGGCTAGGGTTTTGGACCTGGCTCTGATACCATAAAGAATATGAAAACCCTAAATCTTATTATGAGATCTCTTGGGCTTAAATAGGCCCTACAAAATACAACTTACAAATAAGTCCCTACATATTACTCATATGTCAACAGACACCATGATGGGAATAACAGCCGAACACTGACATGAAGTTTGAATGCAAATTTGGAACATAGAAACTTTCAGGCAGTTTAAGCAAATCAGTATCACTCAATACAAGCAAATAAGCTATAAGATGAGCTGAGACTCCTCCATTGTGCCACGATCTAACAAGAAATAATGTGACCATAACAATAAAGGATGTGTAATATACTATAGGAAATAATGGGTATGAGGTGACAACTCATTTTGCTAAATGAGCTGCCAAGAAGTAGTCATATGATGGGCCCACCTTGCTAGTCACATCAAAAGGTGTGGACCTCACCTCTTCACCTCTTTATCTCTTAGTAGCTCATCTTGCTAAATGAGCTGCCATCTCATAACCACCATTCCCTATACTATATAAACTTTTTTATTTCAGGGTGGCAAAAGAACAATGAGAGCAAATAGAAGGAAGCCTTAGCGCAAGGGAGGGGAGGGAGAAGATATTATTTGTTACCTGTCCCGACATCTAGCAGCTATGTAACTTTTGAGATGATTGATGACTTCTGCAGACTTGACAAATGAAACTGCAATGAAGTCCACACCTTCAGCAATCCCAAAATCTATGTCCAGCCAGTCCTACGCAGTTTCAAAAGCGAGATGCAATAAACTACACAGAAAGTTGAAGTAAACTGAAAGAGTTTCTTTTAGTGATTAGAGCATGTCTGGGGAGTCGGGGACTTCAGATTACATAATACACTTAAATGGATAGTGAATTATAATCTAAAGTGTTTTGCAAGTTCAGTGGATTACAATGCATTTTTTATAGTAGAATGTTTGGTAAATTAGTGGATTATAATCCCTCATTGTTGTCAAAATGACCAAGAAGGACATAGGGTTGGTGGTGAACTATTGAATAATGCATTGGATTTTGTGAAATCATTAAAGGGTATAATTGTCTTTTACATGGTCAAACCTCGTGGCTTATAATCCACCAGAAAATAAGCTAGAATACCCCTAGTGTATTTTTTAGTGGATTATATGCCAAAATAAGTTACTTTCCAAGCATCTCAAAGTGACTTATAAGTCACTTTGACCATTTGCCAAACATGCTCTTAAATTCTTCAGAAAGCTTTCTAAAACTGATTCTTGTGTGTGCATAGGGAGCTTTCAGTGACCAGAAGTTTTTTCTTTTCAATCTTAGGGTCAATATACCCAACCAAGTTTACTAACTTGCATCTGCTCTGACCTGCAAAACAATGAGTAAACAGGACTCAATAAAATAATTTCACAAACTTAAACTCCAGGTGGAGTTTTTTTACTGAATCATTTCCTGTTGTTCACCCAAACTTCCCAGGTGTTAATTATGTATAGTTAGTACAGCGTCAAACAAACTTTAAATCAGTTCGTTCAATATTAGAAAGTAATGGCTTTAAAATTACAGAGTATAAAGTAGAAATCATCAAACACACTGATTCCTTCTAAAGGTTCACACATGGAATTGGATTTTTAGATTACAAAGCAATGATGCAAAGGAAAAAAATATCCAATGCCTGTAACTGTATATGGTTTGCATATTGCAAGTACTCTACTAGTGTCCCTGATGAAGCTATACCATAAAAGAGAATTAAGATGTTCAGGCCACGTGGAAAATACAAAATACATAAGCAGGTCAAAATTTTGTTGAGTTTGATCAGCCAACATGTTTCCATCTCAGATAATATATAGACCCTTGTTTCAATTACTATGTCGTCCATTAGTGGCGGATCCAGGATTTTCATAAAGTGGACAATGAAACTTGTTATTGTTGTAGATTGACTAACTCAAATAGATAGCAAAACCGATTAAAATAGAAATGAGGGAAGCCTATGGTAGAAAATATGGAATTCAGTTGGCTTACCAATTATATCAAAGGCTATACATTGGGAAAAGGTCCTATATCAAAGTGGTGTCACGTGACACCACTTTGACATAGGAGGATATGGCCCTGCTGTCCATATGTTAGATTGACTAAGGAATAAAAGGAAACTTCTGAGACAGTTCATGAGAAAGGCCCCACCTTAGGAGATATTGTAGGAAGCATGGCATTGCGTTCTCGAACTAGACTACCATCTCTCCAGAAAGTAAGATTAGCCCGTGGCAGCAGCAGTCCAGGATCAGTACAACGACATTTAACATCCGGTCCAAGCTTCTCAACCACCTCAAACCTTACCATTCCTCCATCAACGAGAAGGTCATCACCAACCTTAACATCTGTACAATAACAAAAAGATATATGTCACTATCTGTTGACTTAGATAGCATAGTTACTTGTGTGCTTGTATCCAACAAAGTCTCGATATACAGGGTCATAACCTTCAGCAAAGCCATCATAATTGACAATGATGGTGTGGTCTGGGAGTGGTGAGCTAAAAGCTCTGACAGTAAATGTCCATATTTCACCATCCTGCAAAGATGAAAGTTTCAAACATGTTAAATCTGAAAATATATCAAATTCACAATGATGGGGGAAAAAGAGAAGTGGCTAAATGTTGCCAGCAACAGAATTTTGGTCGGTTGGTATATCGTATATAGGATTCTTTTATTGTATTTGCAGAACTCGAAACAGCAGGATTCACTGGATTCTGAAATATGACTTCTTACTGCAGTGAACTTACTTGAAAAATGAATTATGATAAGTGCCAGCAAAAATATTGCACCATTACAGAAAATGTAGCTCCGGAAATTAAAGTTCAAGCTCAGATATAGCTGATATATGAAACAGAATCTCCAGTTCAAATAATTCTGGAGCCGAAAAGTATAACTATATGTCACGATTTCCTCTACTAAGGCCTAACTAAGAGTCCAGTCTCCACTGAACAGTCCTCCCCAGAGATGAACTACAGTTTGTCATCATGCTAGAGTTCTAGCAAGTTAATTGTTAATGACATAACTGAGATAACTATGTAGAAACATTTGCAGCTTTCCATAGCATGTTTTAAAAATAATGATTACATGATTTTAACAATTAAACAAAGTATGTTGGGTATGATGGCAATTTTGGTGAATATATGAGATATGGAATGAAGGCTGAACCAAGAAGTTTTCTTATGCAACCCCAAGAGTCCTTACTTCGTAGTATGTCCATACTTTCACAGCTACAGTTTCAATAATTCCCATGTTACGGTTTGCTTCCCAGTTGAATCTTTGACGCTTTGAAAATCATTTACCTCTCTTGTAACCATTGTGTGATTCATGAGATGGTGAATGAAGACATGTTTAGACTACATGAAATTAAAATTATTCCAATAACTTTAATAAGAACTTGTAAGTTCCAAACCGAGGATGAAATATTGGGTCAATCATGGTTTTGGTTTATCCTTTTTGTATTGGTTCAGCAAGATTTGGGGGGTTTGATTTTTAATAATTTTTTAGTGGAGTTATCAGTAAATTATCATTATTAGAATAAATTAGAATATCATCAGAAGCTTCTTTTTTTCCCCAATTGATTCTGTTATCTTCTCTAAAAATATCCAATCAACTTTTGCTTTTCAAGCTTCAAAGCTCCACCTATATTAGACTTTATTAGACAACATCGGTCTGTACTAGTCACCTATTAGCCATATCCACTGCGTCAGTCAGTTTTGACTAGATCAGATAGTCTTGCTTAAATCTAATGAGATATGGCTGATACATAACTGTATCAGCCAATACCTCAGAGACCAAACCCTGCTATATTTGATCTCTACTTGCGTATCACCAGAAACACCTAATTAACAAACATTTGATATGAGTGAGGACAGCTAAAAATGCAAAAAAAAAAAAAAAAAAAAAGGCACCCAGATCATCGGTGACCAAGTACTAAATCTAATGAGCTTCATTAAGAGATCAGAAAAATTCTTGGTGTACTCTATCTAGCCGAAAAAACAAACAAAACATTAGAAAAAAAGAAAAAGAACAAATAATTCACCTCAGTTTTAGCTGAGGCAGCCCCACCAAGATCCCCCATATGAATCTCACTCCCCTCGGTATCCATCATCACGGCAACAGCGAACCCCTTCTCCTCATTAAGCCTCCTCACCTGCCTTATCACCTCACGGTGCCACTCGTGGGACCCATGGCACATATTCACGCGCGCGACATTCATCCCGCCCACCGCCAGCGCCTCCAGCTGCTCCGCCCCGCACGTGGCCGGCCCGATCGTGCACACGAGCTTCGTCCTCCGCGTCGACCTGAACCCGTTCTCCTTCATCTCCGCCTCCGACACCGCGTCGACGTCGATCGCCGCGGCGGAGGAGGAGACGGTGACGCCGTTGGCGGAGGCGAGGAGGTCGGAGGCGGCGGAGGAGCAGGAGATCGGGCGGCGGAGGAGGCGACGGAGGGGGAGGCGGAGGGAGGAGGGGGAAAGGGAGGGGGAGGAGAGGGAGGGGAGGGAGCGGGCGGGGGCGGAGGGGGCGAGGAGGTGGAGGGATTGAGCCATTTCTTGAATTAGGGTTTGGACGGGCGAGAGAGAGAGAGAGAGAGAGAGAGAGGTTTGGTATTATATTTAAGGGGTTTTTTTCGAGAGGAGACGGAGATTTCGAAGTGAATCCGTGGGAGTGAGGGGGGATGTTTTGGAGGCCAAGACTTTGGAGCTATCGCCCTAAGTGAGAAAGGGGATGATGATTGACAAGTTTGGTAAAGGATAGTGTTTGCAACATGCTTGTTTGGCTTCATAAGCGGGGACCAGGGGTGACACTAGAGGCACATTCTCAACCATACTTTCAACCAACACTCCCTCTCTTATTTGCTACAGTACACCGGGTCTTACATGGGATTTTAAAATTTTAAAATCCCATGTGGGGCCGGGTGCACTGTAGCAAATGAAAGAGGGGCTGTTGGTTGGAAGTGTGGTTAAGGGTGTGCCCCTGTCATTTTTCCGGGTACCAACGGTGGGCACGTGCGTAGCATGTGCTTGCTTCATGTAGTTGTTTCGCCAAATAAGAAATTAAAAATGCAAAGAAAGAGGTAAAAGTACGAACACTTTTCTCCATGAAAATGCCAGACGTACACCCTTAAACCACACCCACAACCACACTCCTTTCTCGCTACAGTGCATTAGGGGCCAACATGAATTATTTTTTAAAATTCTCATGTAAGCCCCAGTACACTGTAACGAGAGAGTAGTGTGGTTTAAGGTGTGACTGTAGCACCTCTCGGAAAAAAAAAGTAATGCACTTCCCTAAACAATTCAATTAAGTACAAGGACTAATGAAGGGGAAACAGCAGACTATAGGTTTGAGAAATAGTTGATTTTCCCCTGTTATCAAAAGAATTAGTACAGATCGATATTTCTTAAAGAAATATTTAACCGTATCAGATATAGAATTTCTGAGAGGCCTCCACTTTAACTTACAAGTAGCATATGTTAAGAAAAAAGCAAAATATAGTAATAAATACATAAACATCTGAAAAGAAATATAGAGAATAAACTACATACAAAGAATTCAAACACAAACACAAACACCTAGGAGGTTTTTATACAGGGGCTGTTTGTTTGTATAACGGGGAAGTGGAAAGTCTATCAAAAGTGTTAGTTTTGACAGACTTTCTTAAAAAACGTTGCTAAAAAAACGTTTTTTATGAAAGTCTGTCAAAAAATACGTCCATAGTGATTCTAAGTAGGAAGGCACGTGTGTTGTACGTCCTTACTCACTTTCCACTTCCAGCTTTCAGTTGATCCGAGTTGATGCTGGCAGAAGCAAGAAAGATTAGTTTTTTGGAAATCGGAGAGAGAACAGTGTTAGAACAAGCAGTAGAACCATTTGTAGTAGAATGGGAAGATGAGTATGGAAAAAAATTCACCTTTTAGCTGATCTAAGTTGGCCCTTGTGACATCCCACCTACCAATTGACAGTGACATTTCAAGTGAAATTTAGTCCCACATCGTTTGGAGAGTGAAAAATTGAGG
The DNA here is from genome assembly GCA_022839385.1 of Asparagus kiusianus. NCBI lineage: Eukaryota > Viridiplantae > Streptophyta > Magnoliopsida > Asparagales > Asparagaceae > Asparagus > Asparagus kiusianus. The sequence continues at coordinate 633,509 of BQKN01067341.1, forward strand.
TGTTTATATAGTGAAAACTAAAAATCGACTAAGGTGTTTATATAGTGATGAAAGCTGTGTTTATATAGTAAAAACCAAAGACTTAAGTGTAACATCGACAAGTTGATTTTGACCAAACACCGTGTTACACTCGGTGGGTCCCACAGCTTACACGCACCTATCAGACCCTAACCTAGATCTCCTTTCCTAAAGAGATCTGACAACAAGATCGAAAAAGATCAGTTTTCTTTCATTCAATCTATAAAAAAGCCATAGCCTAGATCCAATCAAGTTAATATTTCTCACGTAGAAATTTTCAAGCACCACTGAAGAATTTGATTTGGAAAATTACGCATAACTTAATGAAAAACCGGTTCTTCAGCTCCCTGATGAAAAGAATAGAAGAGGACGAAGACGAACCGCGGACGAAGTAATCCTTCAAAAATGGCTTTCGAGCTACCTAATGAAAGAACATAAGCGGATGAAGACGAATCGCGGGCGAATAAATAAGAGGAGAGAGCAATGGAAGAGGAAAGGAGGAAGAAGAAGTAATGAGTTTTTTCTTCCCCCTGGTTTGGCACGTGTCTTCGAGCCCGACGGGTGTTGCTGTGGGTAGGCCCATATTTGACTGTGAACGCAGGGGCAAATTCGTCCAAATTAAGTTAACGCAAAAAACACTCAAAGTCTTTGAGCTCCTTGGGCTTTTTTATATGAGCTTTGCTACGGGGACCCAAAATATGGGACCAATAAAGAGGACAAGTGAGGTGTCCCCCTCCTATTGGATAATGAGTTGGCCATCATTAATGATGGCCAACTCATTATCCA